>CM035796.1:13453525-13716025 GCA_020466265.1 Siphamia tubifer
TCACAGTACTCAGTTTTGTGGATATGGACAGGAAAATATTTTTTGCAAACATTCTATTTCAGTGCATGACATGGGATCATGAAGAGGTTTTCAAGCAAGATGGTAAAAAAATGTTTCCAAAACAAGTTGTCCCACCCCACATTTAATATCCCTCTAGTTTGACTGAAATGTTTCTTGTTAATTATTTATTAACCACTCTTAAAATAATGACTGATGACAAGATAGATGTATTTGATTAAAATTCAATCTTATATTATTTAAGTATTACAGCAAAAGTTACACATTCATATTCACTGACTTAAAATCTACGAATCTACTAATAATTATTCAAAAACATGAATGCCAGGAAGTAGCCAGTATTCAAAAAAGTGATTAAATCAGTTCTCTGGCACATATCAGACATTTGGGCTACAACATAAACAAACAACACAACAACACATTTCTCAGATCAACATGCTACTATATCAGTAACAGGCTGATATGTTAACAGGCAGATGTTAAGCCCTTTTATTATTTACCATTTTAGCTTGCCATGTTGGCAGGCCACATTTACTAATTAGCGTAAGTGCTAAAGGGAAAGTCATTAGACTTGCAGGCACTTGGTCATGCACTAAACAAGAGCACAAAGATTTTATGGGGGGGCATTATTCCAATTGTTGTAAATAAAATAGTTCCTGAGGTCAAGAACCTTTGTCCCAAATGTACAAATCCTGTAGTTATCATAGTCTTAACCTGAGCATGAGGACACCAGCCTATATTTAGTCAGATTATTTTATAAGGTATGTCCTACACATGTATTACAGGAAAGGATACCATGACTACAATAAAAACCTTAAATAAGCATACATGATATGGGGATCTACACTGTCTTCATGCAACACATTCAGAATCTGTGGCGATATGTGTCACATTTCCATAATTTCCATATACTCCCTGCCAGAGATGAGAAAGCCTGGCCAGGGACCAACTGTGCCATGTAAATGACGGCTGGTGGCCTGCTTACTGTGGTGTGTGACGGAGGCAGCAGAGGGAGAAAAGAGAGGAAGAAGAAAGACAGGAAAGAGGAGGGAAAAACAGAGAGAGAAGGCAGTGGGATAGAGAAAGAAAGAAAGAAAGAAAGAAAGAAAGAAAGAAAGAAAGAAAGAAAGAAAGAAAGAGAGAGTGAGAGTGAGTGAGAGGAAGAGGTAGGAAGAGAGATTCAGGGCTGATGTTGCTGCCATGGAAACCAGCATCACCTTGGAGAGGAACAGAACAGAACCGCTCTGGGGAAAGACCCAGTGCACACACATACAGGCATACTCCAAATTCACAATCAAGTATTCATCTATCTTTAATCACAGCCCTATTTTTGGAAAGAAGTGTTTGTCGGCATTACAATTTCACTGGAATTCAACCACAGCAGTTTCATTGCAGCCTGAACGATGCCCTTCTGGCCAGTGATGTTTAATTGATATGCAGTGAGTGAGTGCAGGCAATATAGATGCCCCTAATGCCTGTTAATGACTGCTTACTCTTTACAAAAAAACCCTTTTCCCGTGCCTTCTGTATGAAACCGTAAAACACACTTTGTCACCCAAACCATTTTATAATAAATAGGTATCAGACTCATATTACAGTTTAAAAGGCAAATGCATCCATAAACCTATGTCATCTTTTATTGCTCAGTTGAACCTCAGTCTAACATCTGCCTTTGAAAAAGTCCTATATGCGTACACTGTATGCTATACTGTATGCGTGACTGTGAATGCATACGCCATCTCCCCTGCTGTGGTGATGAAGAGGAGCTCCCATCCCCCCACATTTCACTGAAAGTGTAATGCAAATCTGTCCTGCATATGCGTGAAAAATTCCCCATTCTGTAATGTTATCTCCCATTCAGTTCATTTTATGGCGATATAATTAGATGTTCGATTAGCTGTGTCTTTTTTATTATTATTATTATTATTATTAACTAAGCGTAATATTTCTGCCTCCCTCATTTTTCCATTCTGATCATTATGTCTTTGAGACGAAGAAGCAAGTTATGGAAAAACTTCTATAGTTAATGTCAAACCCAGTATGATATATGAGGTAGCTACAAAAAATTATCTATGTTAAACCTTCCTTGAAGAATTGATTTATTGTGAGCTGCAAGATGATACTTAATTATCCTGCCAATTATGACCACAAATAATTTGTTAGATGACATTAAGCTACATATAACCATCTTAAATAGCCTTTTTCTTCCCCTTAGTTTAACAATGCAGAAAGTCCATGCAATCCATCCTACAGTTGCTAGTAATAGCAACAATGCTTCACTTTTGAGATGACACAATGAGTTAAATGTTGGATCTTTTTTTCTAGATAAGTGAAGGGAAAAGCAGCAATGAATCAACTATGAAAATGTACTTGGATTTAATGGCAACCAATAAATCATTTCAACAGATACTGAACTGATTCTGGAGCTTTGTGAACATCGATTACAGTGAATAACATTAGCCTACAAACATACATCCAAGCCCATCGTATAGCACACTGCAGTTGTTTCGATGCAGCAGCAGAGAAGCAAATTCATTGCAGATGCCACTTTGCTATTTATAGCATAACATGTGCCAGAGAAATGTGCCAACAGATGCAAGAGATGTAACAAGGACATATAGCAAGTAGGCAAGGTGAAGATGGTGATGATTCAGGATGGGCTTGAAATATACGGCTGTTAAAAGGCCTTAAAGAGACACATGAAGAGACGGGGCTGGGTAGGATAAACAGGCAAGGTACAATCTGCTCACATACCGATCTCCATCCAAAACCATGTTTTTCAAATCATCATCAAATCTATGGTGCATTTATTGCCAGGTTTCCAGCATGCTGCCATGTTGACTTATACTTATCCGCCTGTGTGCGATATTAACAGGTCTTAAAGCAGAAAGAAACTTAGCATTGGCAACAGCAAAGATGATATAAATACTTTTAATCTACTATCTGATGTTTTCGGTGTGTCACCATGTGTTGCTTTTGAAGGGGTGTAGGCTAATAACCTTGGTACATTATCATGGATGGGAATGAAGAAGACGTTGGATTTTTATCTCATGTGACGAGAGTACATGTGGTTTCACAAGTGGGATGCACTTTGGGGGCGTACTTCACCCAGTAATATGATTTCTGGATTCCTGGCATTGCCTGTGGTCAATAATGTGTTGGTCCTACCTACACAGACGCATCTATCATCTTAAATGTGATAAGACAGGGTCAGAATCAGTTGACCATATGCTTTGTAGGAAGTGTTGTGAGGATGTAATACTTCTACACACACCTCCGCAGCAGTATAGATTCCATTAAGGCATTTAGAAGCGTATATACAGTTTAACAGCAGTGGCTGCCTTCTATTTTTTTCCAAAGTGAACCTTGTAGCTCAGCTTATCCAGTATTTTCACTTTGACTATAAGATAAATACCTCTGCTCCAGGGAGTTATGTGTCATTCCTGTCTGTCTGAAGGTCTGTCTTTTCTGTCTGTTGAGATATTTGTGAAAAGTTTGTATTTTCTAATGATACCTGTAACATTTTCAAATAATTTCTTGATTAAAATTAGAAGTAGACACTATGGTACATTGGTATTATGCTGTTTCCCTGTATATCCAGCGATGCCACACTATTAATGTCATGAATACATCTGTGTTAACTATTGAATATTGAAAGTTATGTATGTGAAAAAACAAAGACCTCTACAAAGTATATATACAAATGCTAATAATTTTGGAGTTTCATATACTAGAGATGTGCATGAATAATTGATTAGTTGATAAGTTGAAATGGTAAGAGTCAACTAACCTTTATTTGAGGTATTTCTGTTTCTGTCCAACTATCACATTATGTTAAGCAAACTGCTGTGAGAAAAATGTTATTATAAACGTCCTCTTTGTTAGTCAGTTTAATATCATTTTGGTTTGGATGGAGAGCACAGGTTAATGACATCATGACTAACAGACTAATTAACTTAAAATGACTTGATTATTTAGCTTCAGAAAGTAATTAAAATGAGGTGCATGTACCCACACTGGGTGAGTCTGTCACAGTTAATGGTTAACTCATCTTGGAAAATAAACTCACCACTAAGTAGTTGGAACAAAAACCCAAGTTACCATGGTAACAGTCAATTAAGCCAATGATTTTCTGAGTAAAACTGATACCCTCCAGGTGTAACCACATCACATCCCACAGGTCTTTGGAAGGAGACCAGAGTCTGAACCGTTTGACTGGAGTCCTCAGTTCACTGAATAAACAAACTTCCTGATTGCATCCACAACAATCACAACACTCATGATCTCTAGATTACTAAATTACGGCACCACCTGATGAGATCTAATATTAATAAAATCATTTTGTGACACAACTGACAGACTGAGGTGCTGCAAAATGTGAGTCCCAGTCTCCTTAGTCATGTAGTGTAACAGAACAATGGGCTATACATAGAACAAATATGACCTTTTTATGACCCTTTCAATGACTTTGCACAAACCTCTGCACCCCCACCACACACACACACACACACACACACATATACATCACCACCACCGAAATTCAATCGGTGCCTGCTTCCGAACCTTGATTCTTCTGTATGTTTTCCAACCCAGAATTAGTTCAAAAAGCCCCATCACAGTCCCAAAGTGTGCTGTGTCTACAATCTCTGCTGTCTGAGTATGTTTATTGTATGTGCTTGCATTCTGTTCTGTATTCCATGGAGTCTAGTTTGGTGTATGTGTTGGGCAGCCTGTTACTGCAGCTCTTCTGCTGTCATAACCAACACATTTCCTGTAAGGGATCAATAAAGGATATATCTATCTACACAGTAAAATTTGCAGTGTTAAATCAACACTTAGTGAGTTTATTTAACTTCTTCTAGAGTGTATTTGGTCCCATTTTCTCCAAATTAACACTGCAAAATTTACTGTGTATAGCTATTTTCTTTGAATCATCAAAATTAAAGGTAAAAATCACCAGACTCATAAAACATGTAACTAATGTCTCTAACCCCTGCTATGACAGTAACACAATACTAAGGCCATGTCCACATGAAATAACATCTGTTCCTATGTGGATTTTTTTCTTTGTCATTTTCAAAAAAGTGCCCCATGGAGAAAGAGTAATACCAGGAAATATCTGCCTCTATATGAAACCACTGAAAACAATCAAAAATGATGTCGTACAAATGCCAGGTGGCAGTATAATGTTCTTGCAAAAAAGAAGAAGAAGAAAAAAAAAAAAAAAGACAGAAAGTCAAAAAGTTCAAATAGTTGTAGTTTGGACGTACATACATTTTCACATTTATCCACTCTGACACACAGTTTCATATAATTATGGTTTCATGTGGATAAAAGGTCTATCTGACAAAAAAGATAGACAGATACGACCTAAACCGTCTTTGTGCCTTAAGCCTGTTAGATAAAACAGAGAATTTTTTGCATTTTGTAATGATGGCAAAAACAAGACCAAAAGTCATTCTCTTCATTAGAAACTCATATGTCAAATTTGAGGGAAAACCTCCACTTTTCAGAATTAACCACACTGACTTTGGGCGGCTGTGGTTTAATTGGTAGGCTGGGTCGTCCAATTACCGAAGGGTTGGCGGGGTTTGCGTCCCAGCTCTGGCTGTCCACGAGTCGAAGTGTCCTTGGGCAAGACACTGAACCCTGAATTAGTCTCCCAGTGGGACTGACAGAACCTTAGAAACCTACTGGTGTATGAGTGTGTGTGTGTGAATGGGTGAATGTAAAGCGCTTTGAGCATCATGAAGGTGGAAAAGAACTATATAAGTGCAGTTCATTTACCAATTACTTTGAATTCTTACCAATCATGCAATGTTTCTCAGACACTGCATAAGAAAAACCTTCTTCCCAGGTGGTGGTCAACACAAAATTATATCATTTTGGGAATGATAATTTACTCTTTTCTTTCAGATTATGTATTAGGCTTAACTCTCGTAACAATTAGTAGAAATGTTTGGCAACTGATATGATTGATTCACAATGATACATGTGATCGACGTTTAAGCTGATAAGTTAATAATGTATTTCATCAGCAGCTCAACCAGTAAGATTGGAAATGTATCTTTATTCTATATAGTTTTTAATTTATGTAACCTTTATTTAATATGGGATGAAGAAAAATCTCTTTCGCAGGAGTGTCTTGGCCATAAGCTTAAGTATCATTAGTTAAATTCTTGCACATTACCAATTGACAAAGAGGAAGGAAAACATCATTTGTAGTTTGGTTATGGTTAAATAATGTTATGAAACAATATGAAGAGTCAACCATTGGCCTTTATACTTGATGCGACAAACCCTGTCATGATATTTCTGCTGAAGTCTCTTAAGGGCTGCTTTCATTTTAACATAACATGTTTTGCTCTATGTAAAATGATACGACTGCAACTTGCATCCGGATGCTCTGTTAATGCATAGATCGTATAGTTTACTGCGGAAGCATATCTCTTTTTACGCTCTGCTGTCTGACTGTAGCATAAAATAAGAATCAAAGAGACACATGGGCTATCAGATGATGTGATAATAACACTTGGTTTTTCACCTTTTTTTGGGGGCAATTTTTCAGGTGTATGAGATGCATTATCTTTTAATCCAGACAGTTTAATTACACGAAGCAGATGAAGAGGTTTACAACTTGCACAGCATACAATATCCTTATCCTCACACACTTGAAGATGTGTTGAATGTGTCTATGATTTTCAAAGACTGCAGTGGCTTGTAATTGGGAGAGATGCTCTAGTTAACAAAGAAATGGTCTGTGCATCAGAGAGGAGGAAAATGGAGGTGAAGCAGAAGCGTGATGATTACAGGGAACGATGGGAAAAGAAGTCAAACATAGGAGAGGAGAGGAGAATGAGGAGGGAGGCAGGGGGAGGTCAACAGAAGGAGAGGCAGATGCTTATGCCTCGGATGCCTGTGTAGGAATAATTATCCTGATGAGATTCACCGAGAGCTGAACGGATTGTAGCAGAGGAGGAGGAAGGATTTGGGGAATACCTCACGAAAAGAGTAAAAAAAAAAAAAAAAAGACATTACATTTTATATAAGGCCAGTGCATTGTGATCATTCACTATGTGGGTTAATCATGCTGCTACCTACTCTTCCTACTTCATCTGTCTCCCTCCTCGGCATACATAGCGTGAGAAAGTGAAGCCTCCCTCTCATCTTTTAAAGATGCATGAAGCAGTGGGGAGAGAAGAGTCACACTGTCTTCACCTTATATAAAACATCTATAGGTCTAGAAAAGCATCCAAACTCAGTCCCCGAGCAGATCTGCTGAGACAAATGGACAATGCAAATGAAAATTAGCGTTGTTTTTTTTTTTTTTTTTTTGTCTCCACTGCTCTGACATTCCCCCTCCTCTCTGATTTAAATTTAGAGGCTATAGCCCAGTGCAGTATTTGTGCTTTGAGTATAACTGCAGTGTATTGTACAGTCTATTTATAGAGCTTCAGCCTCTGTGTGGTTATTATCAACAGCCACCTCCTTTTTGAGATTCTGCCCAGCTCAGTTGGATGGCAGCACATCAAACCTGGAATCAACACCGGTCTCTTTCTTCTTCACGCTACAGTGAAAGAGCATGATCCCTCTGTTTCTGCAATCCACTGCTTTTCCTGATATTATAAGACAACACACGTTTGTTATGAACACCTGGCTGACTCTCATCTGTAAACACAGGCACAGACCAAACATCTGCATATATACAATAGTGTAAAAAATTTGCATGTGTGAGAATAAGATGACATTTTTACCTCCACCAAGGAGGTATTGTGCTCATGTCTGTTTGTTTGTCAGCGGGATTATGCAAAAAGGTTTGAACGGATTATGATTAAACTTTCAGGAATGATAGATAATGGGTCAAGGAAGAACCCATTAGATTTTGAGCAATGAAGGTCAAAGGTCAAGGTCATACTAAAGGTCAACAGCTAAAACATATATCTCAGGATTCAGATAAGATAGAATCTCGTGTTTTTTTGCATTCACATCGTCTTGCCTTCTAACATCGATTATGTCATGTGTGGATGAAAAATCAAGCCTTGGCGGAGGTCTGCTGTCTCTGACTGCCTTAGGGTTTTTTTTTATATAATGGATGTGTAGGACAAATGCCAGATTGATGAGCTGCACTGCAGTAACTGTCTTCTAAACATAAAAATCCCTGTAATACTCATAAATAGTTCAGTTCAGTTTCATTTTATTTCAAGCACACTAAATCAGCAAAACATCAAACAAAATGGTCAACAAAATGTTTTTCTTGCAATCGAAAAGGAGGGGGAAGAAATTAAACTTTTAAACTCCCACCCTGTTTTACAAATTAAAATCCAATAAATTCTGCATACTATGCTTTAACACCCTTTTTTATGTCAATTTATTATTGAGACAAAAGGATCCATAACCATTAATTACCTCCGCCAAGTAAGTATTAAATTTGGGTCCATCTGTCTGTCTGTCTGTCCGTCCGTCCGTCCATCTGTCTGTCCGTCTGTCCGTCTGTCCGTCTGTCAACAGGATTACGCAAAACGTTCGGAACGGATTTTGATGAAACTTTCAGGAATGACAGATAATGGGTCAAGAAAGATCCCATTAGATTTTGAGCAATAGAAGGTCAAAGGTCAAGGTCATACTAAAGGTCAACAGCTAAAACACATCAGTGCTAATATCTCAGGATTCAGACAAGATAGAATCTTGCAGTTTTTTTTTTTCATTCACATAGTCTCACATTCAGACATCAGATGGGTCAACACCTATGGCTCCATCACGTCACGTTTTGACGTCATATGACGCCATATCGAGCCTTGGCAGAGGTCTGCTGTCTCTGTGTTTTGCAGGTCACCTCACATAATCCAATTTGTATAATCAACAATAAGTATATTCACATTCACTTTGAATTAACTACAAATATTTACAGGAAAAATTAAAGTAGAATGAGATGTCATACTTTAGATGAGGTAATGCTAAATGCTAATTTTGTGACATGGTAAAATGGTAAACTTCAACAAACAGTACTAAAAGTATTGGAGCATCTGTAAGTTTAATATTATTAGCAATAAGCCACCAGTCTGTCAAGAAAAACAGCATTACATCCAATAAAAAGAAGCACTGAAAATGGCGAGGAATTTAAATTTAAACAATGACCTGGTTTTTCTTCCAACCAAGCAGCAGCACACCAGACTGGACTCAACTAAATGATCTCAGTCTTCAGAGAGTGGATTGGTCAAACTGTGTACACTTAGTTTGTTGGAACAAAAACCTGCAACCGCACCAGTCCTTTGTGGAATAGTTTGGACATGCCTGCTCTAATCAGTTTATCAGCTTTTCATAGCTATCATCATAGATCTATCCAATGGAGTTTTTCTTCATCACAGAGTTCATTAACATCAACAAGCTCTCAGCACAAATCTGACACCAACACAAACGTCACAAAAGTTCTTCTTTCACCTTAATACTTGTTTATTTATGTTCAGTTAATGATATATTTCAGTGGAAAAAGTCAATTTTCTTCAGTTTCCTCTGTTTTACTATAATACCCTTTAAATGTGCACTGAGCATCTACATGATAGGTAGATTAAATATTGGAAAACACTGCATGATTATCTCAGATAAAGGATAGAAGATAGATACAGTGCAGTAAAAGAGGATAATACTATAATAAATGCAGATAAATCACTTAATGCAGAGGACAAAAACATGTAGAAGTTAACAAAAAGTACCTCTGGGCTTTTGTAGGTTAAGAAAGAGTGGGTGAATCATGATGCAGTTGCATGTTACAATCATTCAAGTGACTGCAACATCATTTTTATCACAAGATTTACATTGTTTTACGAAGCTCTATGTGTATATGTAGTATTTTATATCTTTCCTCATCATTAAAAGTCACTTACTGGTTTAGAATAAGTATGGAATGATCTGCTAGTATTGACCAAGTTTCTTGTCTCATACAGTAATGCTGTATTTTATTTAATCCACGATAATTGAATTTTTGGCCTCAAAAACCATTTGTGGCTGTTGTTGCCAAATCAGTTTAGGAATAGACAGAGAAAAGGAAGGCAGTCCTGCATACAAACCTCTCCTCTTTCTGCCCTGTGTGTCTTCATTCTGTCTGATGCTGCTGATTTGTAGGTCATGTGTGAGTTTCAGTAATGACTGAGGGAGTGAGTGTGCAAAAGGACTTTTACCCTCTAGTGGTGAGCCTGGGGAAGGGCCTGTCAAAGTCATTTAGGAAAAGAAAATGTATGTCCAATTATTCTTGTTCAGCTGTGCATGGAGACAGAAACCCAGTTGGAAATCAGATTTTATTTCTCCAAATTTTTTTTTCATCCAACATTGGGCCTGATGGAGATTTATGTTTTCATCCCTGGTACTTCTGTAGCTGCTCATCTGTTTTTTATGTTGATGTTTTTTGGAGATAATTTTTGCTTGTATGAAGTCACCAGAACTGATGTACAGAATATACTAGAACTGAAATGATGAATCAGATAATTGACACGAATTGATTAAAAAAAATTTTTAACTACAATTTTCCTGAATCAAATGTTTGTTTCCTTAACTTGTAAAGACATATTATTACTTTTGTGGCAGTTCTCCCTATTGAACCACTCTTAAGTGATTCATCACAATTTATTTAAATTTTATCCTCTGTATTTTGCATTAATTATTATAAAATTTTGGTATTTTTCTATATTTATTTTACTGAGTCATTAAAACTCTTAACTTAAAGTTGAAAGTTATTATACCAGAAACAGAGGACACTGAAGAAAAAGTCACTTTTTCAGCACACATATATCATTAACTGTACATAAATCCAATGTTTTACATCTTTATCAACTGCCATTTATCAAACTCCTTAAGTTTTATTGTTGAATCAGTACTGGAGAAGATGACAGTATTTCCATGTTCACTACAGAGCCTATATGGATCATATCTGATGAACATGAAAACATGACAAACTGTATTTTATACCAATTATTTTAGATGGATTGATAGAATTACAGGATCAGGATTACAGGATGCACATAATTCTATTCATCTCATTTTATTTATTTCATTTTATTTTATCTTATTCTATTCAGTTTTTATTGCATGCCAGTTGGTTTATCTTGTTTCATTTTGTTATCTTTTACACGGGGGTTGCACTGAAAATTTCACTGACATGCAAATGCTCAGTGACAATAAAGACATCTTGAATCTTGAATCTTGATCAAAAGGTATTACGTACATATTTCAGATCTGTAGATGTATTTGGTCAATGATGGACATTTGAGTCTTTATGGGTTAATGTTGCTGCTACTAAACATTGGTTCCTCTGTTATGTTTCACACAGATGTTTATTCAGATGCACATGACAACAGGATCACCAAGATTCAACATTAAATAATTTATTGCCATGTCACACAAGTCTGGTAGGAATTTGTCTTGGTTCCATCTTAGCACAAAACACAAAAACTAACAGTATACAGACATACCATAAATACAAAGACAGGAAAAATGGTAAATGACATCAAACAATAACAAAGACCAGCAGCAAGAAGTGCATAGGGTATAAAGTGCCATGTGTGTTCATACATTAACATTACATTACATTAACATTACATTACATTACATTACATTACTGAACTATGTCTAACTGGACATGTTCAGGTGTCTGATAGCTACTAGGTAGGTGCTGTTTCTAAAAAGAGATGTCAAATTTTGTATTCTTCTGTATCTCCTTCCAGAAGGGACGAGGTTAAAGAGGTGCTGTGTGGGGTGAGAGTTATCTGCTGTGATTTTTTTAGCCTTCGTTATTATTCTTATGGAGTGGACTGACTCACTCAGTAATCAACTTACCACAACATTTCAAGTTGATTACATCTCAAATTGTTTAATTTAGTAAGTTGTAAACACATTTGTTGAATATTGCAGTGCAGATGTTAGTAGGTTTTTTGTTTTGTTTTGTTTTACAAATACTTTAATATTATTGTAGTTTGTATATATCTACAGATTTTTTTGTATGCTTTTATATTATTGTTGTTTATGTGTGGATGTATTTTATATTTCTTTTTTACTTTTATTCTTTTGGGAGTTGTGGTTGCAGCTGGTTGTAGAATAAAAGACACATTGTCATCAACAGCCATGTCTTTTTCATATTTTTACTATTTTTTTCCCCAATTTCAAATAATCAAAGAAAAATAATCAGTCATGAATATAACTGATAGCTGGAATTCTAGAACATACTATGTCTGTAATGTGAAAATTGTTAACAAAAAAGTATAAAATTCAAGTTTTCATTTCTAGTGCTCATTAATGTAAATTAACGTCTATTATCACACAGTGTCATTCCTGACTGTGGAGAATCAGTGATGATTCTCATCAACTGTTCATCGTATCGGTGTTTTTCACACACATGCAAACCCATGCCTCCAATCACACTCTGACACACGTGCAAAGTATAGCATATGCTAGTATGAATTTTCATCAGACTCCATGTTTCACACTTTCCTTTGTCCATATTCCAATATAAAAGCTGTGACAATGTGTTTGGGAAACAGAGACCCAGAAGAGCAGAAAAAAATAAACAAACAAAAAAACAAATAAGAAAGAAGAAAGCCCTAAATGAGAAAGGACATCAGTCAGACTATGTTTATATGTAGGTGTGAATGAGGTAAAAAAAAAAGAGGAAAGTGAAGGAGCCACAGAGAGGAAATTAAAAGAAACTAATAGAGGAGACACCGAGAGGGAATAGGTTGTATTTAAAATGAAGAAGACACTTGGGATAGTTTCCATTGTGGCTGAGCAGTCTCTCAAGAGATGCGACTGACTTCACATTACACAGTCTCACGTGAAAGAAAGACACACTGTATGCACACGTACTGTACACACACACTCATGAGCAAGTCTCATTTGGCTCAGGAAAGACAGATATGATGGTATTCTCTTGAGGTGAAGGAAAGAGAAATAGAGTTCACAACGATCAGGGGAACATTCCCTTTCTGCAAATAACACCATCCAATAAAGCAGCATAGAAATGTGTCTGTATCTGTGTGTGTGTTTAATTTAAACAACTGCATATTTATTTCATTTGTGGGAGCTTCCACTGTGTGCTCCTGGTGTTTATACTGTGTGTCTGGTATGTGTGTGTAGCGCTACACATTTAAAATTCATAGAAATCACCAGACCCTTTGGTATCTATTTGTTTATTTACTGCATCTATACATAAAACATGACAGATCACACTCTTTCTTTCCCCTGTTTTCCAAATTCAATCTAAATTCCTAAAAACTTGTGATTGTAAGGGTATTACAATATGAGTAGTGCTTTAAAAAAAAGGATTATGGAATAGACTAGGCCTTCAGGTTCCAATTTGATTTAAAAACAAAACAAAAGAACCATATTATTTTTCTGAAAAATTATACCATAAAATTTTGTGGGAAGAAAATGTAGACATCCCCAGTAGCTGTTGGAGAGGTTTAATTCTTTGATGTACAAGTAACAGCTGATGCTGATGGTAATACAATGTTTTTTATTCAGAATAAAGGCAATATAGCCTGTGTATGTGGAAAGAAAATGTATGGCCACTTACAACCTCTTATTCATTAATGCATTGTATTTCATTAATTTCAAAATGCCTATGCTATTAGGCTATGGCTAATTTTTTCCCCCTATTTTGATTGTTGTGAGATAGTGGTTTCAACACTCAAACCTGACAATGGAGAGGCTAAGTCACGCCCTTCTACTTCCGGTCCATGGGTGCTTAGCTCGCAAAAAATGAATGGGAGTGGACGGAGCGAGTCAAACTACGTTCTGATTCCGTTTGACAAGAAAATCACATATGATAGCGGTTAATGAGAAATATTTGAAATGGCATAGACAGACCACCTGTTTTTGATGGGAAGCAAAAGTAACGTTAGTTTTATATGTGGGCTAAGTCACACTCCACTCAACTGCAGTGTAAAGTGTGTGGTGACGTCACCCGCACGCCAGGTCCAAATTATTAACGGTTTTACTCGCAAATGAATCAGCCGTTGGTTAACAGAAGCAGTTGAAACGCACGTCAGTAATTGTAACTTATTATGAGGTACAACATTGGTGTGATTCAGGACACACGAGAAACCAGATACGATTTTAGCATTTTTTCCCATTTAATACAATTCAATAAGTTTCCGATCTCAGGCCCCATGAGCCTCCCGGAAGGGGCGGAGACTTAAACTCCCCAAAGTGAGCCTGTAGCAGTGTTTTTCACATTTTCTGTGACACTGTGATAAAATACAATTTTCCATTTGGGCTTATACGTTTATCGGGCTACTGCAAATTCACTTAAAGGGAAGTTTATTCAAATATTACATGCTTTCGTATGAAAAATATTGATGCGGTTTTTTGCCAGGAGTGGGAACGTGATTGGGCGGAAATCGCTCAACCTAATCCGGCAACACTGATTCCGTTGCACCGAGATCATTAAACTGCGGTTGACCTCCTAAAATTAGCTAGCGACTCACCTCAAGATTAAAGATGGAAGAAAAGAGTACAGGTAATGTTATTCGTTCATTTGGCCGTCCAGTTTGATTAGTAATGTCATGCCGACTATTTCTGAAATGGTGAAATGTTTGCGTTTCTTCGTACAAAGTGACAAAGTTGACGCTCCGAAAATATTCATTCACGTTAGATAACGTAAACAAAGTTAATGTTAAACAAGTCATATTAGCATGAAAGTAACTATTGTATTAGAGACATTCCGATAATATAGGGAAACGGTTGTAGGAAATTGTTTTACAGGTTGTAGACGTTTAACGTTGTCCGAAGATCAAGATTAGCAAGATAGCTAAAGTCAACTGGCTAGCTAAGTAAGTTCATTAACTTTAGCTAAAACGTTATAAGGATGGCTGCGGCGACATGTGCTTGTCTGTTGTGTCAGATACACGAGGGTAGTTTTTAAAAAAAAATCAGAGTAGATGGGTTTTTGTTTTGTAAAGATTTTTGCCTTTTCCCCCTCTTTTGTACACAACTAGCATTTTGGTGTAAATCCCATCGTATTGCCATTCATGTGTCATTATAATAGAGCAGAGGTGGTCACATTTTGTACTTAAGTAGAAGTACAGCTACTTGTGTGAAAAATACTCTGGTAAAAGTACTGATGCAAAAGTAAAAAAGTACAACTTCTCAACTATAATAAAGTCAAAGGTAAAACTGCATGTTTTTTATGCTATGGATGAAATAATCCTTGTTTAACTAAGAATAAACAGAAAAATATCCAAACATAAAGCATTTAAAATGAGTTTCTGCGTAGATGATGTGGTGTTTTGAGTCATGGTACTCAGTTTTGAAGGCATGGACAGGACATTCAGGAAAAACTCAAGTCATAAATAACAAATAAAAGAATAAAGCATAAATATGGGACAAAAAATCTAAATCATGAGATAAAAAGTCAAGTGATGTAAGGGAAACTTAAGAATTATGACGGGGGGAATCTTAATTATGAGGGAAAAAGTCCTACTTATGAGATAGCAAATTGATAATTATGAGACTAAAAAGTCTAAATTATCATATAGTAAGTGGCAATTTCTGATTTATTTTTCATACCAACACATTTGACTAGTTTGAAAAAAGTAATGAGTCTGTTCTGAGAATGTAAAGGGTATAAAGTACAGATACCTAAAAAATTTACTTAAGTACAGTAAAGGAAGTACTTCTGCTTACTGCAGTTACTTCCACCACTGGTATTTATTACAGTATTATTTCTGCATTTCCCTACATAACTATAAAACCACTGTAACTTGATGGAAGGTTGAACCCATGTTAATGATGAACAGATTGAAATGTTCTTGCTTATATTAAATCAGATTTTTTTTTTTTTACAATCATTAACAGTACTTTAAATTGTTTTAGGCCACAGAATGGGCTCTAAAGAAGGAGTCAAGTCCAGTCAAAGAAGAGGTGCTCCCAGCTTCTATTTTCGATCAGAGTATGAGGGAAACAAGCATCTTTCTGGTCCTCAGATCCACCTGGAAGATGATGATTATGATGATGGCATAAATCCTGCTGGTCCAACTGGTGCAACGTAAGGAAATATTAAGCGTATGAATGTAGTCTCTGTGTACGGACATGGGGGATTTATGGTCCATGGATGGAGTGAAATCCAGACTTTTTACATTTTTTCATGATTTGCTAATAACTTTAGGTCAGTCTTCATTTACCAGACAAACTTATCACTACTTATTTTCTGTCTCTCGTAAAACTGGAACATAAGTGGATTGAGACCTATTTTAAGTGTTGTTTTCTCACTGCTAACAACCAGTAACAATGACAGAACTAGTGGTTATTGTGACATGTAAACTAATTTCTACACAGAACTTCTCCATGTCACTGGTCTTAAAAACTACTTAAAAATCAACTTAAGCCTTTTTTCCCCTCTTTTGCCAAGAGGAAAGTGCACTGTTATTGTACGAAAGGTCAGATCAGAGATTGACTCAACACATCCACTTGGTTTGACTGCTCTGAGACATGGTTCTTTTACAATGTTCCTTATCATGTGTTCTTTGCCCTGTGTAATGGTAAAAAAAACACAAAAAATGTATATTAAGTATAGACCATAGTGTTTGTGTCTTCAGTCTTCAGAGCTGATATGTCTTTTTTTTTGCCCCTTAAGGTCATATTCGTTTGCTTCTGGAGATGAAGCTTTACACACTCGACTGTATGACAAACCCAGAGGCAGCAGGGCTTCATTCCTCAAACTGAAAGAAAGCTTGGAACTTGATTCTGCAGACATCCTTGTGGAAGATGAGGTGACTTTCCTACCAAGCTGTATATTTAAGCTGAAGTGGAGACTGTCTATATAAAACAAATTCACAGAAATGGGAAACAAAATATGCCACTTTTTTATCTGTCTTCGAGATTGCTACAAGTTTGATTTTGACAGATGGCAACCAACAAAATACACCCATTACCCTTCCCACAAAACAAGAATTTGTTGTCTATTTTAGATTTTATTTTATTTTTGCTCTACCAACTGAGCCGCCGGGGCGGCTGTGGCTCAGTTGGTAGAGCAGGTTGTCCAACAACTGAAGGGTTGGCGGCTCGCGTCCCCGCTATGGTTGTCCACATGTCGAAGTGTCCTTGGGCAGGACACTGAAACCCAACTTAGGTTCCCAGTAGGACCGACAGAACCTTAGAAACCTACTGGTGAATGGGTGAATGTAAGGCTAATGTAAAGCGCTTTGAGCATCATGAAGGTGGAAAAGCACCATATAAGTGCAGTTCATTTACCATTTTTGTTAATTTGGTATTCTAGTCCACACATAAATGTAGTGTGATGTTAATGTAGCACATTATCCACTATAAAACTGAGAAGGGGAAAAGGAAGTTTGTTTTGAACTACTGTAGAAATAGTACCCCAATCAGTCTGTTCATATTTGACCCCCAGAATGGTTGAGGAAACATCCTGAAATAGGTTAACGCAACAAGGCATAGAAACATGGTTGAGTCTGAGGACTAGACCTGCTCTATCAGTGGATATAAATTACTCTTTCTGAGAAAACAAAAGCAAAACAGTTCCCATTTATTTTATTTTTTCATTTTAATTTTTCATTGCTATACATTTATGAAAAGTCAATTTTACATTGTGTTTCTTCTTTTAGATCGTCATAAAATTTCTTGTATGTCTTCCACAGTGGATATTGGAAAACAGAAATGATAAAAGTTACTTTGCGAAACACTTGTTCACTGTTAGTTTGTTGTCGCTATGTTCATACAGGATTAGATTGACCAGTGGTCACCTGGTCATTTTGAATAAATGTACAGGTTGTCTGTGATCTCTGACATGTCCAAAATTTTTAAAGTGAATATCCCACTGTACGTTTCCTTACCAATTTCAGCTAACATGGAAGTCCTGTTTTGACCCCCGTGTGAATCCATGTCCTTGTGATTTTTTTTAGTTTTCCCCATATATTGGTTCAACCTGTTTCCTGGTTAACGCTATGGAAGCTGTGGTAGGAATTATGATTGAACGTTTTTAAAGCATTTTGGGTGTGTGGCAGTAACAGGAAGAAAAATGTTCTATCTTTAGATGGTTATCTCAGAGTAGAAGCCTAATAATAGCAAGCCTGAACATCAGATTGGAGGATATCAGAAAATTCATGTAAAATTAAAGCTGGAAGCAGCATTCGGCAGGACCTTTCACTTATACTCAACACCCATCCCCACCTTTCTGCTGAAACCACCATCACCTTTTAATGATGCTTTTATTTTGAAGAATCCTACTGTGTATGTGTGTGCTAGATAGAATCGGTTTGAATGAATTAAAGTTCTATGAAAAGTTAACATGGTCGTCATAATATACAACATTTAAGATTTTTATTTTTGGAAAAACCCTATTGTATGTGCATGTGTCTGTGAGAGAGGATAATTTTTAATTAAAGTTGTGCAGTCAAGTGTTTGGTCATAAAAATGGAAAGAAGAATACTCATTATTTTTAATAAGGTTTTTATTTTGGGGAACAAAACACACTGCAGGGGTCTCCCTCGAAATTATTAGGAAGGAGACACACATTGGGCCACCCCCTGGTGCTGCCTAGCCGACCCCCCCGGAAGGATGACAGGCATTTTGTACACCTTGCACTTGGTCATGATTCGTGTTAGGTGGAGTTGTTTATGGAAACATTTGTGCAGAAAGTGGCCTTTTAAGTGCTTGAAACATTGTTAGCTCATGGCATAGTTTGCTAGCACAATGCCTGAAGTTTAAAATACAGAAAGGAGGGGCTCAGATTGCAGCAAGGTGGCGTTGTGCCTCTGCTCCTGTCTGGGAAGAGCCCTGGTGTCTTCGTTTAAAAATGTAAAAGGAAAAAAAGCCTGGGAATTAAATCCTCATTCTCCTGTGTGACAGTCCTTTGCTGTAACCACTACCCCACATAATCTCACAACCACTGGCTGAAAAGTAGGTCTTTTAACTCATTCACTGCCAGGTGAATGAGAAGAGAATATTGACTCAGAACATAGTCAATATTATATATAATATACTATAACAAGGCAGTCAGAGATAGCAGACCTCCGCCAAGGCTTGATATGGCGTCATACCATAGGTGTTGACCCATGTGATGTCAGAAGGTAGATGATATGCAAGGGATAATGGATTGCCCACGCGTTACTATCAGAAAAATACTCCTCGACAGGGCTGAACAGCACCCAGACACCAGAGGTCTTAAAGTTATATACTATACTTGCAAGTGTAGGGCTTCATACTATAGAGTAGTACGTTCGCAATGATGTGCTTTAATGTCGAAGGTGCCATACACAAACAACTTTAAATGATGTGACAATAAATGATGGATATTGAGCTAAATTTGAAGCTGTAGTGGAGTCTCCCTGTCTATGACGATTAACATCAGATCAGCTGACTGGCTACACTGCATCGCTCAATACCATTATCCAGATAACTGAAGGAGCTCCAAACCATCTGCAACCACTGTGTCACTTCAGCTGTTAATGACAAAAATAGCTTTCCAATGTTAATCTGACACATTACATGGTCCTTCTTGTCTCATTAATTTCCCATTAACACGTTCAGCTGTACCTCGCAAATTTGAATCACCTTGTGCATTAAATTTAAAACCTCAGGAGAGGAAAGTCAAAGACAATGTGAGAATAAACACAATTTTCTGCAGCTTTCTCTGCTCAGTCCAAATTATGAGATGATGATGATAATAATAAAAAATAATATGAACATGCATGATCTGACACACAATTATTTCCCATCTATACTGAAAACCTACTCAACATCTTCCAGTCTGTAAATGGAGGTGCAAGGATCTGGAATTACAATAAGATGAAAAATAACAATGGAATGATCCCAGATTTAATCCCTTTGCTCTTAACTCATGTGTTGATCTGTTCTCAGGATGATGGCTCAGATGATGACCCTGATGTCCTCTCTCTTCCTGGCATGTCACCGGCTGATAGTGTTCTCTCAGTTGAAGAAATCCTTGTTGACGAGAGCGTAGACTCCAAGACTTCAAACCCAAGTGCAAAGGGAAAAGGTGCAGTGGTTATAAAAGTATTAAGTTTCATTAAAATATACTAACAACATTATACTTATACATTATACTATCAGATTGACGTTGATAGTTGGGAGGATGCAGCGACTGACAGACAGAGGTGGAGGAGAGAGATTTCCCGAGCCATTGAGATCTTTGAACAAGCAAGGACAGAGTCCATCCAAGGCAGGAGAGAGCACAGGAAACATGGAGCTCTCAACTCAACACAAGACAAAATTCCCTGCTCTATCTTTGGAAGACTGTGTGTCTCAGGGATAGGGTTACACTCCCATATGAGGAGTCACACCAAACGGAAATAACTGCATGTCTTCTCATCCGTCGGATTGACGGGAGACTCCATATATATATACTAACACCATTCTAGGACCTAAAAGAATCCATCCAATATCAATTATTGGTCTAGTCCGAGTCAGTTTCATATTTGTTTTGAATATAACACAATATGAAATGGGTAACAACGCCAATGGGAGTCGTTTGCCTCAATGTTTATAAAGTTCAGTGTATGACACACCTTTTATCGGAAAGATACATTATCTAATGCAGTCGTCGCCAACCTTTTTACCTCCGCCAAGGAGGTATTAAGGTCGAGTCTGTTTTTCTGTGTCAGCAGCAGAAGCAGATCAACAGCTAAAACACATAATTGCTAATATATCAGGATTCAGACAAGATAGAAAATCGTGGGGTTTTTTTGCATTCACATCGTCTCACCTTTGGACATCAGATGGGTTAACACCTATGGCTTGATCATCTCGTCTCGTCATCTGAGCCCGCTTTATCCTCACTATGGTCACAGGGGTCACTGGGGGTCTAATCCAGCTACAATGGGCGAAGGAAGGGTACACCCTGTATTGTCGGTTCATCGCAGGGCTGAACGTATATTGACAGTCACGCTCACATTTACACCAATGAGCAATTTAAATTAACCTATCAGTGCATGTCTTTGGATGGTGGGAGGAAACCCACGCAGACACAGGGAGAACATGTAAACTCCACAGAGAAAGCTGCAGTAAAAGACCCTCAGGGTTTTGCATCCTTGTTAAAACTTATTGCGGTCATCCTTATATTATTTTCCTCCTCCTTTGTGTAACAAACCAAAGATTAATTTATTCTGTAATGGCACCTGTAGCCATGCAACTTCTACTTTCCTTCAGTATGTCTAGAAGTTTAACTTTTTCTGCAATGGTTGGCTTCTTCATCTGTCTTTTGGGTGCGGTTGCAGGTGCTTTTGTCGGATTAAAACATTTTGCTGACATTGTGGGTTTTGTGGAAGTAAACTGTCAAACGTACAATACTTAAGTTTTTTTGCACCAGCAGCCATGGCTTTCAGGTTGTCAGCCCATATGTTCCATTCTTGTGAATTCAACATCTCAGACATAATTTGTGGGAACATCTTTGGAGTTGGTTCACTTGGACTAGATGAGATTTGAGTGGTCAAAGGTCATCACAAAACACATTTTTGACAAGAACTAAAATATATATATATATATATATATATATATATATATATATATATATATATATATATATATATATATATATATATATATATATATATATATATATAGATATATATAGATATATATATATATAGATATATAGATATATATATATATATATATATATATATATATATATATATATATATATATATATATATATATATATATATATATATGAGTATGACAAAATGTCACACAAATATGTTGAAGGAAGAGGATAATGTGATCATGTCTTTTATCCAAAATGTCATCTTCACTGTGATGGCAAAATATATTGTGAAGCAGTTTTCTTGTCATTATGTAATGCAATACTCCTGAGACAAATTGTGTTTGGGGAAAATGTGGTTAAAAAACACAAATTACACCCCCCACACACACACAAAGATAAAGATGATTTTACCTCCTCCAAGAGATGATCTTAATTCCTGTCACTGAAATTATGTAGAGAATAAACTGCAATCCTCTACATCACTTTAGAATACAGATTGCTTCAACTGAAATGTTATGCTCTGCATATTACAGTCTGGAGCTGTCCTAATATTTGATATAGTTCTCTGTGAAAATGTCATGCTAATTCTGTGACTGGACAGTTGTGACAACATGACTGTGATTATCGCATATTCTGTCTTTGACTATATACAACTATGCTTGGACTTTCCATCTTTATTTCTGTTTTATCGTAACAGTTTGGCAAAGTGAATGGCACAAGAATCATATGGCAGCACTAAGTAGTGTTAAATTTGACAACCTCTTGAAGATGTGTCGTGAGTTCCAGGGTTGTAAGACCAGCATGGCAACATTTGTCTTAATAAGAGGTAAGACACCCTTGTTTTTCCATGATCTTTTCCTGTTGCTACGAAGTATACATAGTTCTAATGAATGTTCTAAAGATCAAAATCTCTTTCTCTGTAGAAGTTTTTGATACAGCAGGTAACCCATGTGAGCATTATGAGGTGGTGGCATTGGGAACTGGAAGTTCCAGCTGCAGCACATGGTTGTGCTACAACGGTATAATGGTTCATGACTGCCATTCGCTCGTGAGCGCCAGGCGAGCTCTCCTCAGGTACACGCTTCACATATGACGACTCTCTTTGGACTTAGAAAATTCATGTTTTCATTTTCAGTTAAAAGTGCAGTTCTTTGAAAGTAGAGTGGAATGGTGTGGTTTCAGGTTTCTCTACAAACAGCTTCTGCTGTTCTTTGATCCTGATGCAAAGGCCAAGGAGAGGTGCATTTTTCAGAGCAACGCAGAAAACCACCTGCTTGTACTCAAACCCCACATCAGCCTCCATCTCTACACCAATGAGCCTCCTGAAGGAACAGCGAAAAACTTCTACTCAAAGTACCATGTTTTCCTTTTTTTTCTCCTTTTGAAAGCACAACTGCATATTTTGTGTACATAGCTTGAACCAGTATTCCAAACATTTGTGTAAAATCCACTTAAAATACAATCACAGACCTCCTGTGTTGAATTTCAACACTGGCTGGCAGGGAGGATCTTTCAGTGTAGTTTGCATGTTATCCCTTTGTCTGCGTATGCACTAATAGGATGAGTGATCAACCTAAATTGGCCACAGGTGTAAATGTGAGGGTGGGTGATTGATTATTCGTCTGTATATGTCAGCCCTGTGATGAACTGGTGACACTTCCAGAGGGTATACCGCCACTGCCTGATGGTAAAAGGGAAAGACTCCAGTAGCCTCCCAAAATCCTCTTAAGGGTTGAGCAGTTCAAAAAATGAATAAATAAGATAATGAATCCCATTTTCCATGCAATATTAATAATAAAGTAGTATTTTTTATATTAATTTGTAAATTAACTTCTCTCCAAACATTTATATAAAGGCACCAGACAGAAATGCTGCATTATCTGTTTTTTGGAGATGAAATGTTTCTAATTATGGTTGAAATTAGTCCAAATTCTGATTATTAATACAATTAAAGCACTGCAACATTAAACTAATTAACAGATGTATTTGCTTAAGGTGTGACTAAACTCATACTTATTTAGCACAAATGTGTAATAACTAAATTAATAACATGCAGTTTGATGTGCTGTTTAGAGAAAGTAACACCTGGGCATCTATAAAGCTGCAGTGTCATGCTAAAGGCCTACTCATCCCAGTGGCCTATCTGGAACCGAGTGTGTGGGCTGCCAAAGTTTGTTGTATGTCTGCCACTGACAAACTGTGCCGTTGGACCGTCACCGGGATCCAGGGTGCTTTGCTGAGCCACTTCATTCAGCCTCTCTACATCACCAGCATGGTAATTGGTAAGGAGATGAACGTCCAGATAGAAATCACACTTAGAAATGGTGGCAAAACATTAATGAGTGCAAGACAACAGGACAGGTTTACACAGTTTATTGAAACCTGCACAAGAAGTTAAAGTAACTGAACACACCCACAGACAGAGCAGCCTCTGTGTTCACAGCTGAGGTACCTGGTGATGAGGTTGAAGGCAAAATAATAGTTCACATGGTCAGAAGAACTCACTGAACATGTTCTAAGTGAGATTTCAAAACTCTAGCTGTGGAATTTAAGCTGTGAAATAAGAAAAATACTCTTGAGACGTGAAGATACGAGTCTGGTAGCCAAATTTTGAATGGAGAATATGTAGTAAGTTATAAATGAGTGAACAAATTAAATGATGCAAAGACAAAAATTATATTATATCAACTACAGATGCATGTATTTGTTTGAGCATTGCATTACATTACAGAACACAGCAGGGCATGTAACATGTAGATTTTCTTCAACAAAACATTGTACGCAACTGCAAATTTGCCCAGTGCTTGACCTTTGACAATTTTCCTGAGCTGTGTGACCTGTTTTCTGCACTAACATTATTGGGGGCGGGGGATTCTGAACCCCTTCTCATTTGTCATGATGTCACAGCAACGCGTATTACACAAAGGATTCTGGGTTAAAACTGACTGAATATGTTTAGTATTGAAGAACAAACTCACTAGCCTAATTAAAGCTACAAACCTGTCAATTCTCTAATGTACACTGTTGTTTGGCCAATTTTAATGACCTAAAAGACAAACTTGAACACTAGTGGTCTAAACATTCAGTGCAGACTAAGCTGATGCGTCAGAGTATAGTGGATTCATTGTGTTTTTGTAACTGGTAAAATGATTTAATAATCCTCAGGGCATGTTTGTTTTAGGTGGCCTGAGTGTTCAAAATGAGGAAGTGTCTAATATCATAAACCATCGGTTGGGCGATGGATGGGAGGAGCTACTGCCTCCATACTACAAGAAACAGAACATCATCTTACTCTGTGGAGATCACCTGGGACCTGTTGAAACCACAGTCCAGAATAATGACCTCAGCATAAACTGGTGTCTCGGAGACCGGGACATTGAAGTTCTGGACAGTGGCAAAGGCGTCATCATTGAGGGGTAGGATTGTGCACAGCCTTCCTGCACACTGCACTAACCACTGCCTATTATAATGTCCAGCACTCCTGTGGTCTCATTTATACTAGTGCAGCCAGTTCCTGGGATAGAGTGAGAGTGCTGGCAGAGTCTGATGCAGTGTGCTTGTTAGACAGTTTCAGCGAGGCCTGGGGCTCCTGCCATCTCTTAGCTTTGGAGCCACAGACAACTGCTGATGTCCAGTAGCTCGAGTGCGACACAGATGCTGCTCTCACTGGAGGCTGTCTTGTCCTTGAGCAGAGATTACAGCCAAAAATAGACCTGAGATCCTGTTTGGCTCTCAGTGTTGCTGTATATTTCATCTCCTGTCCTGCAGTCTGAACTCGTAGTTTTAAGTGATAACATAATGTGCGGTGTCAGGAATTGTGTAAATGATAGCCTATAAATAGACAAAGATAAACATGCAAAGGAAGAAGGGAATGCATTTAAAGGATAGAATAACAGAGGATGGTGAAAAGGAATAGAATGGTATGTACAAACACCTAATTTACATAATTTTAAAGTGGAACGAGAGGAAGGTAGTTTGGTGATATGGAAGTACCATGGCACACAGTTTGTTCTGGGGGAAGTTGTTTCTTTACAATAGTTGTTCACACCTGGATATAGGAAGATGGTTATAGATAACAAATGTTGGACAG
Organism: Siphamia tubifer; assembly: GCA_020466265.1. Classification (NCBI taxonomy): domain Eukaryota; kingdom Metazoa; phylum Chordata; class Actinopteri; order Kurtiformes; family Apogonidae; genus Siphamia; species Siphamia tubifer. The sequence continues at coordinate 13,479,139 of CM035796.1, forward strand.
CTTTGCATGGGTTGCCGTGCAAATCTGAATGTTTTCTTCAATTAATGCGTTTATGGGAATTAGAAAAGGCTTAATTTTAACTAGTTAAATCCCTGTGAGGACAGGACACTAACCATTAAATACACCCATGAAAAATTACATAATTGGATGCATTGCTGTGAAAGCATTTATTACTGAAGTTCATCAGTACTACCACTGATCAAAGAGCTTCAGTTTATGCTCTAAACCTAGAAGCAGTCCACATCTTTACAACAGGAGTTTAATTTTGCAGTTGGACACTGCCATAAAGTGACTGACAGTTGCACCTATATTGATTTCTGTCAAATCACTCATAGCTGAGAAATCGGAGAAACAGACACACATATTGAGCCCCCATGTAAGGCTTCTAATGCACATCTAAGAATATGTCTGATATTTGATGGCCTTTGTTGTTCTCCAGCTCCCCGTATGTGAGTGGACCTGGATTCTCTAGCAGACTTTGTAAGAGAGCCCTCTACAGTTATTTCTGCAAAGTTGCACAGTTGGGTGGCCACAGCTATCTACTGGATCTTTCCACTTACCGCAGTGTCAAGGTGTGTTTCAGGTGTAAAGGATTACATGAAAGAAGCTGTGGTTCTGCTGCAGAGTGTAGTGTGGTCACAAGTGAAGAAGAGTTTTATTGTAAAGGGTTTGTTGTGTTTTTCAGGTGGACGCGTGTGTGTATCAGACAGTCAAAGATCTGGTCAACAAAGAGTTTCTGAGCAACGACGCAGGAGACTGGAGATCCAAAAAGCTGGTGGACAGCTTCAGTGCCTGAACAACCTTAGGAGCAGACTATATAAAGCATGATTCAAGTTCTTAAAGCGTTTATTTACTGGTACTTTCGCACTTCACTAATTACCCAAAACAGTAATTTTTATTTGGTTTTATGTAAAATGTTGGTGTTCTCAGTTTGTGTAGGTGTTAGAGAAAAATAAATGTGACCCTACTGCTTTGCACTGCAGTGAAATAGTCATCCTGAATGAGTGGTGGGTGGAAACACATTGCTTAGGGAACATCTGCACTGTCAAGTAGAAGTGAGCATTATCACCTAATCTGCAGCCAAACGCTTATGTTGATTACAGAGCAGTGTGTTATTTTATTTATTTTTATTTCCTACCTACAGAAAGTGTGGATAAATGAGGATGTGTTGGAAGTTTATGTTAATACTCTGAAAAGCTCCACTGGGTTCTGTCGCCCCCTTGTGACTCCAAATAAATATGTTCAATGATATTTCAGTGTCACTGATTTAAGTGTATTTGGGGTAAACTGAGGTCCTTTCTAAGTTTGAAAAGAGACATTGTCAATTTCCAAGCTTAAGTTGGCTTTAATGCTATTATTATGGGGTATTAATTGGCATTAACAGGAAACTTGTGCAATGCACAAATTGGATTTTAAGATGAATTTTAAGATTTTACAGGTTATTACCTCTGGCAAGGAGGTTATGTTTTTGCTGGTGTTGGTTGGTTTGTGTACAACAAAACTCGACAACTTATGGATGGATTTTGATGACATTTTTAGGGTACGGTGGTTATGGGGAGGTCAACAAATGATATTTTGGTGGTTGTGTGTGTGTGTGGTGGTGTGGGGGGGGGGGTCCTGCCTTGGTGGAGGTCTGCAGTCAGTGCTTTTATAGTTCAATATTTCTTCTATAGTACAAAAACTAGCTGTTTTTTTTTTAAACTAGCAAATCAACTGTCCAGTCTTTTATGATTTTACAAGCAAAAGGGTGGGTGACCATGCACCCACTTTTTATTATTGAGAAACAAGATGCAGTAAGAAAATCCACATTCTGTAGAAAAGGCTGTGAAACACTGTAGATCCTTACATTTATGAAACTCCAAAATACCTGACAAACCTGTGTTCGAAATGAATGAACCAATTAAGGGACATTTGAAATGGTTTTACCCAAGGTACCTCTTTCCTGGCTGAAATTATGGGGGAAGAATCACAAAGAGGGTTGCATCTTAATTCCCAAAATGTATTTTCTTTTCCTTCTTTTTTTTTAAACAAACTGTGTGGTACCATGGTTCATTGTCACCATGGCTGCACTCACCAGTTGCTTGGCAACCAACTCCTCCTTGGAACTGATGCAACTACTCATGTCTTCATAATTACAGGTTCTTTTACAACATTAAGCAAAAAAAGAACAAATAAAATCACATGATAAAATTATCACGTGAAGCTAGAACACATCAGTTTGACAAATTACGAAGAGATGGTTTTATCTGCATTGTACTAAGGTTTTACATACTATGATGCATAGAACAATACATTTTAATTACTTTATACTAAACACATTTTTTTTTTGGTTCTGCATTATTTTGTCCTGTTTGTTTTAACCAGTTCCATGTTGGCCATGCAGGTGATTTCTCCATCCAGGTGTGGAGTTCAGAGTTCCAGGAGCAGAGGGGCTGGCCTGTGCCCGAGGTAAAGCCAAACCATTCACAAAAAAGCCTGAAAGGTGAGAAAATGTGCAATAATAGAATATGCAGAAACGTATACATTTGTTTATACATTGGTTGAAGACAATTAGCCTGAAGGTTAACATGGAAATGAAGTTGTCGATGATGAAAACATAAAAGAAAAAAACAGGTTCTTGGCATTGTGGAATAATGAAATGGGCTTTGTGTAACTGTTTAATGTCACTGTTGTCTCATTAATGTATGCAGTGACCTTCACTGTGACTCTGGCGGCTGAGCAACTGTGATGTCTGACTAAACCTGTGATTGACATTTTGTTTTAAGACTGGGGAGAGGAATTCCAACTTTTAATTACATTCTAGGCTTAATTTTTTTGAACAGCCTTATGCTAATGGAGAGCTAAACGAGGTACTATTAAGATGCCGTGGCTCAGAGGGTAGCGCGGGTTGTCTAATAACTGAAGGAATGGGGGTTAGAATCCAGCTCTGTCCTAGTCATGTGCTGTTGTGTCCTTGGGCAAGACCCTCCTTGCCTCCAGTACTGCTACTCTCACTCGTGTATGGATGTGGATCAAAGTTTGGTGGTAGTTGAAGGGGCTGTAGATGCAAAATGGCTGCCACACTTCTGTCAGTCTACCCCAGGGCAGCTGTGGCTACATATATAGTTTACCACCACCAAAGTGAAAATATGACAGTGAATGAATAATGGATCCACTGTGCACTTTGAGTATGTGTTCATAGAAAAATGTGATATAAATCTAACCCATTAGTATTACTATTGTGTGGAGAAGGGACAGGATTAAAAGTTCTTCACTTTCAGCCACCTCCATGTACATATCACTGTTTTGTTTCTTACTTTGTCACAATGTATTTGGGAATAATAACAAATAATAATAATACAAAATACAACATTCTATAAAAGCATAAAAAAATTTATCTGGAAAAAAGTTCCATCATGCTGCTTCTAATGAATTCATGTATTTAATAGTATAATATCTGTTTTGTTTTTTTAAAAAGGCCAAACTTTTACTTTCTTGAGTGTCAAGAGTTTTCTTGAAAAGCATTTCATTTGTGGGCACTAAGGTAGGTATATTTTGTTTTGTTGCATAGTTGAAATAAGTTGCACTGAACTGAAGTTTTACCAAATGAGGAAGAAGAATTGATTTGAGTAATGATTTTGGTGATTAAAAAAAAAAACAACCACAAATCGTTTTCATAAATGAACTGGTGCTGCCCTGTAGTTGCTCTCATGATGTGTAATTGGAATTTTCTTTGGTATATTAGATTTTCCAGAAGTTTTTGGGCATCTTTATGAATTTAGTTGTACAGTGAGCTGTAATGAGCTGTTTTTTCATACCCAGGCCTGGCCTTTTACAGGACGAGTCTCTCTGGCTGGAGTCAGAAGATGCAGACGTGCTCTCTGTAGAACTGGACTTGACTGAGCGGACCGACGGTACCGATGCTCTTGAAGGATTTGGTTTGGGTTTGGCCACAACTCCAACTGATGCCGAGTTACTTGCCTCTGTATGAAATAAAGACAGGTAATACTTAAAGTAAATGTGCGTTAAAAGCTTCTACTGTTTCTGAGACTCCGCATCTTCACACATACTGCTTACTGTCTTACCAGAATACTCCTCAAGTCGAAAACGTCCGAAGCAGAGGTGAATCCTCCACTGTTTTCTGACATTCTCCTTCATCAGACAGTGGAAGAGGAAGATGAAAAGTCCTGAAATATTCAATAAAAGTGATGGGGTTGTGCAGGATAAGCATGAATTTACAGAAACAGAGCAAGACAAGATGACGTATTCTTGTTGGTTTGCACTTGAGCGAGGTGTCAAATTTTTCTTTCTTTAAATGAAAAAAATGGGAGACCGGTTGCATCATTTGCAGATAAAAAAAAAGAAGAAAGTGTGCAACAAAGGGCAGCTAAGAAAAAAGCAGTTGTGAAATACTTGCATCAGGCACCTCTGTTTGATTTCTTTTTTGTGTGAGAATTCTGTTAGTTTCGTCTGAACTGAATTTGAAGTCGAATGTTGAGGAAAACTGTGCATAGAAAACCCTCATGTAAATATATAAATGTTCTGCATATTTAATATCTTACACGGTGTTGTTTTTAGTCATTGTCTCAGAGTAAAACACCTTGTAGAGAGTTGAGTCCAGAGAACAGGAAAAGCATGGTGATTCTGGCCGGGCCCCACGTGAAGAACCCCACGGTCCAGGTGAGTCCGAGTAAAAGGGTGAGACTGGCGACTCCCTTCAGGTCTTTCATCAAGCCGCTGTGGGTCCCAGCCGGGCTGTTGTCTCGCATGCGCCGAATCTGGATGAGAACAACCACAAAAACCTGCAAGGAGATTCCAGTTTAAGGCAAGTGAAAAATATACCATTAACTCCTAGGACTAACACTGCAGACTTTAGTTTAAGATTGGATACATACTCAAAACTAGCAAAATTTTAGGGGTACAGTATATGGAGCAGAAGTTACAGAATGTTCTTTTAGATATGATTCCAGCTTTAAGAATATAAAAAGAATTACCGCAATATTGAAGAGAAAAACCAGTACAGCATAGGCCACCACTGACACATAAAATGCCACATCATCCTGGAGCCAACAACTGATTGACATAAAAAGGGAAAAAGACACTGAGGTCAAGATGGAGTCTCACAGTGTCGGGGTTCCCACCCGTCCTGGAAAACGTGGGAAATGATTGACAAATTTTCCAGTCATGGAAAACATGGAAAATGGAGGGTGTCAAATGTCTTGGGGAAAAAAGGTTAAGTTATCCTGGAAAATTATCTTGTGGTCTTGTGTGCCTAAACTGAGCTGAAACAAAGAAAATAGTCTTTCACTGATTTATTGACAATATATATTTTTAGAGAAAGTAAGAGAGGAAAAATTTGAGTTGGGAATTGTCCAGAAAGAAAACTGAACAAGTGGGTCCAGGCACAACAAGCCCTTGCCCCTCGCACATATTGTTGCTTATTTTGACCACGATCCAGCTGACATCATGTCTATGCGTGTGCTGATGTCAGCATATCAGTTGTCCCTATATATGTGACCCTATATATGTGATCCCTGACATATATGCTTTGTACTGCAAGCTGTTTTTTTTGTTTTGTTTTGTTTTGTTTCTGTTTTTAACTTTGTCTCCTCTTAGTTTTTTTTAGTTGTTTTTTACTTGTTGTTCGGCAACCTTGAGTGCCCTGAAAGGCGCCTTATAAATAAAATGTATTATTATTATTATTATTATTATTATATGTGGCAAATCTGAAGTAAATGGAAACAAGATTGATGTTTTTATAGACATCTGAAATTTTGCCCATAAGTAAATGGGAGGGAAAAATGACTTGCAAATTTGAACTTTAACCTACTTTTCCTAAAATGCAACCACATCTACTCTTGGTAACTGGTAATCTATAAACCAAATTTAATATGAATTAAATCAATTGTTTTGCTGCTAGATTGTTAACAAAAAAAAAACAAACTAAAAACAAGTATTTAGAGTATTTGTGCCAATCTCAAATTTCTATGACAACGTTCTTGAATTACAGCCAATAATGCGACCGTCACCTTTGACCTTTTGCGATATTGATAATTTCATTGTATGTGCGTCAGTGCATGTAGTATTATAATATATCCAGTACTAAGTTATAGTGTGATATGTCTATGCTTGACACACACCGTTAGAGAAGTGAATTTTGGGACATGTCAGCTTACACCTCCAGAGGTCTCAAAAACTATTGGTTGGAGGTAATGGCACCAATTATGTGAATTGTAGAAATCTTCATTCCACATAGTTTGGCACTAATCTGAAAGTTCTCTGACCCTCCGTTCTTGAGTTAGAACTGATAATGGGATTTTGACTTTTTAGTTAATTGTGACCTTAACCTTTGACCTTGACTCAAATGGATCATTGCATCTGATGTGCATTAGCTATATCTATATGCCCATGTAATTTCATGATGATATCAAGTATTTATTGAATTATAGCATGATATGTCTCTGCGGACACATGATGATTATAAAAATCTCTCCCAATCAATGTTAGGTGAGATTAACAATATCCCTTGCCTTGCCTTCAGGGGGTTGGGTAATAAGATACTAAAACTCACAAGTTGTCAGAGCTGTCCAGTGGCTCCACACTGGGCTGTGTGTTGGTGTACAAATGGCTCCCATAGGCCTCTCTGTTCACAATGAGCACCAGGACACAGATGACCAGAGGAATCCCTGAAGAGACACGTTAACATGCACAGGAATGACAACTAACAGGTCTGATCAATATTTTCTGTCATATTAGAAGTATTTTCATGTGGTTCCATTACATCTGTTAGTCCACCTCATGACTCACCCCATCCCAGAGCACAAAACTTTAGAATATAAGACGGCACGTAGACATTAAACACTTTGACGAGAGCAAAGTACATGTTCACAGCCTCTAGTCCCATCCAGGTGAACGATGCCAGGAGGAAATAATGCAGCGTGGATGCGACAGCAATGCAGAGGCCGTACAAGCCCCAAGAGGAGAGCCAGGAGTTGACCAGGAACACCAGGTTCAGACCCAGCAGGGCCAAAGAGAGGTTGATGAGGATCTGAGATGGGTAGTCTCTACGAAGTTTCCTGAGACACGGGGTACAAAGGCAAAGGGTAAGAGGAAAGGTTTTTAACTCACATTAAACATGGATTTAACTCTTTAAGACTGGTTAAACTGGTCTGTTTAACCTTTCTTAAATGATTTATCAAGATTTATTAGAATATGATCTATATAAAATATCTCTGTATTTAGCTTTTTTTTTCCCCCCCAGTGAAAAGCAGAATTTTCCTGTGTATTTACTGATCATGTAGATATTCATAAAAGCCATGGGTGATTACATCAGAAACCTGGAGAAAAGGGGAATTTTCAGCAAACATATCAATAACTGACTCTAAAAACAACCATCACCAACTACTGCCATTTATCAAACTATATCAATTGTCCTGGTAAATCAATATTGGAGAAGATGACTGTATTTGGACATTCATTGATACATTGTGGAGCCTCTGAACATCCAAATGGGTCATATCTGTCCACCATGAAAAGATGGTATACTGAATTTTACCTGAATTATTTCAATGTATTAATCTGTTCAGTAAAAATGACTTGCATTCAGTGACTGAGGAGGTTATGTTTTCGCTGGAGTTTGTCTGTTAGCAATATTATTCAAAAAGTTATGGATGGATTTTGCTAACATTTTTAGGATATGTTGAGAGTGTCACAAGGAACAAATTATGATATTGTGGTGGTGATCCGGAAGAGATTCTGGATCACTTTGAAATGTATTCTCCATTTACCGCAATGTAAAATTAAGAAACTAAGTGTTATTCATGTCATTCCCATTTTTTTAAAGGATACTTTATATCTGTAAAACTGTTTCATCACTAATTTTACTTTTCACTGTTAGTTTACTGGCCAGGTCCATTTGAGGTCATATTGGGCTGAACCTGGCACCTGAACTGGAATGAGTTTGACCCACCCTGCAGTAGATTGAACTTTTCTTATTATTGTGTCATTCTTGCTTTTCTATTTTATAGCAGGTAAAAGTACTTTATTATTGTACTTAAGTAGATTTTTTTAGGTGTCTAATGTGTCTAGTGAGTATTTGTTTTTCTGGCAACTTTTTACTTTTACTCGCTACATTTTTCCAGAAATATCTGTACTTTATACTCTTTACTTTATACTCTTTACATTCTCAGAATAGACTTGTTACTTTTTCAAACTAAACAGATGTGACAATATGAAAAATAAGTGACTTCAGAGGGCAAATCAGTGGAGAGAAACTGTGACTTTATATATTATAATTATATGACTCTCACAATTTTGACTTTGTGTCATAATTTTGACTTTTTCTCTTAAAATTACTTTTTTGTCATCTCATATATATAGACTTAGAGACTTCCTTTATTGTCATTGTACAAGAATACACACAACAGTGGGATTTTTGGCAACGAGACGTCGTTGCTTGGCTTCCGGAGCACACATACTAAATAACATAAGTAAAAAGCATCTAAGGATATATATATATATATATATATATATATATATATATATATATATATATATATATATATATATATATATATATATATATATATATATATATATATATATATATATATATATATTAAACTCGTGATTTTTTTTTTTTTATTTCAATTGTGACTTTAAAAAATTTTTTTCTCCTAAATGTCCTGCCCTTACTGACAAAACTGAGTAACTGACCCGATCAAACACATTGTCTACACAGTACCTCACATTTAAAGGCTTTATTTTTGGATACTTTGGATTCTTCCCGCTTAAATAAATATTGTGTTCATGGCAAAAAATAAAATTGTACTTTTTACTTTATTACAATTTAGAAATTGTACTTTTTTACTTTAGTAAAGGAGTTGAATCAGTACTTCTTTTCACACAAGTAGCTGTATTTCTACTTAATTACAGAATGTGAGTTCTTTGACCACCTCTGGTACTGTTCATGTTTTAGGTACGAAAGTAAATGAAACAAACACTGAGATTAGGGACTTCTGTGACACTGAAACGGCACCATTACACAGTGAACCTTGAACAGACTCAGTAAAAACACTGAATAAAGAATAGCAACACTCACTCAAAGGCGGTGTAAGTGAGAACAGTGACTCCCAAGAAGAGCGATGACACTCCACAACCAACATAGGTGATAATGGTCAAGATATGCTGATTAAACTGGTCCACCTCCTTCCTGGAGACGTCCTAGATAAACACAAACACCATTTATCATCTGTTCCAGTCTGAGGTTGATCTTTTAAGTGATATGATTTTAAAATGACAAAAACAAATTTCATCTAATATGTTGCAGTGCAGTTTGTGTAGGAAGATCTGAATGAAATAAGCCAATTATACTGAAACTGAGGAGGGTTACAAGAAAGTCAGAGTAGAAGTCAAGAGGACCAGACTTGTGTGATTTTTAAATCTGAAACACTGAAGCATACATCACCAAATATGCACACAAGAAGCATGTAGCTTCACACATGTACACAGTAGCGGGACCTTGTCTTGATGTTTGCATGGTTTGTTTTAAATGTCTAAATTTGGTAATGAAAGGAAAGGCAGAGGAGAACATACACGTGCATCCCTAGATAAGTATAAAAAGTCAGGAATTCTGTTTTACAGGGGCTTCTCCATCTTTCTGCTGTCCAAAATTGGTCAAAGTATGTTTTCTTATACTTGAGCTGAACTTGTGATTCTATTCTTAACCTTTAATCTAACTTACCACTACCCATTAGTCATTGCAATAAAGTGTTTGAGCCAGAAAGTAGCTTTATTTTGCTAAACTTATGTCAAAGGCTTCAATGAAAAGATGTCCAGGAACCTGAATGGTGTACATTTTTATGTCTGCAACAGAATTTATTCCACTGGGGTTTTCTTTTTTTTTTTTTCATTTTCTAATCGTTTGTCTTGAATATGTTTTCCTCAGATAACCTTATTATTACATGTAATATTATATATGTGCCCTAACACATCCCCTGCTCTGTGATGACTGACTGGAAGCTTTGGTTTTGCTTCGAGTGCCCTCTGCTGGTAAATATCTTCCTCATAACTGCTGTTACTGTGACCACATCAAAACACAGGAAGCAGTAAAATTCAATCAGTACCAAAAGAACTCCAAAGTGTGTAAGGTGATCACAAAGGCACGTTGTGTAGTCAGGGGTGCTGATGAACTTGGTGCAGCCATATCCATCCCAGCCTCCTTGTCCATCTGTATATTGACAGTGACATCACATCAGACCCAGACCAGCTTATCTCTGTTCTTCATGAGATTAAAAGTGTATGAAGCTAAACTCACTGTTTAGATTGAAATTCCAGTACACGCACTGTGCGTCCTTGTAAAGCTTCAACAGATAAAATGCAGTAATCAGACAGAAGCAAAACAAAGATTAAGTAATGAGTTAGTTTTAAGGAGAACTGATCCTACATTACTGGGGACCAGATGGTGGAGTGTGACTTCGACGTAGTCCTCCAGGTCTTTGATCGGAGAGCTGGCGTTTGTCAAACTGGCCGACACTACGAAGGTGTTGAGCGTCGGCCCCTCTTGACTGCTTTGCTAATATGAAAAAAGTATGTCTTCATTATGATTTTCTTTTCTTTCCATTAGGGATGCACCAATGCTAGTTTTTCAAGACTGAGGACAAATGCAGTGGTACCTCTACTTACGAAATGAATTCGTTCCAGAAGTGGTTTCGTACTGTGAATTTTTCGTAAATAGTCACATTTTACATCTAAAAGGCCTGATTCGTTTCCAAGGCCCCAAATACTACCCCTCAAACCCTTTAAAAATTATTTTAAAAAATTTACCAATTTACCAATTTTGTATGAAATATGTGTTAATGGTAAAAAGAAAATATAGATTCAGATTTTAGATGTAATTTATTGGTCTCGGTGTGTAAATGTGTCTTCACTGACTGAACATTAAACCATCAAAATGAACCAGACATGTGGGTCATTTTCATACCATTGTGGTTGTTTTAATTGTCACATTCACCTTCAGTGGTGTTTGTTGGCGTTTGGTGGGGTGTAGATCCAGGGAAAATTGTCTTTGACAGCTTTTCGTGGTCTTCCTGGAGTGCACGGGGCGTGTGCGTCATTGGGGTGGGCAATGGCATGGCTCATGGACATATTTTCGGGATGTTTTTTTTCCCACGGGTTCGGGGGGTTTTGCCGGCATGTCTTTTGTTCATGCTGGTGGAGTGATGGCTGCCTCCTCCTTGTTTGTCATCTCTTCTTTCACTTCTGTTGGTGGGCGGGAATAACTTTCTTTGGGCTCGTTTTGGGTGGTGGGTGTGTGCTGTGGTAGAGCTTTGCGGGGTAGCGGTGGCTCTGACCTTTACATGTGTATGGTTAGAACTCTGTGATGAATGAGGGTCAAACGTCACCAAGAGCATCATGAGTAGCTCCCTCATAGCCAATGGGATGCAACATACAGTGCGTACATGAAGTACTTACATTACGTAGTTGCGTACAGTACGTACAGTAATGTACATAGGATTTATGTCTCAAGGGCTTCGGTTTCCTTTCATAAATGGAATTTTCTTTCGTATTCTGAGACGAAAAATTGAAGTAAAGGTTTTTCGTTACTTGATTATCCGTTAGCTGCGTGTTTCGTAAGTAGAGGTACCACTGTACTTGCATTTGATTACTTGTCAATATGAGTACTGATACGAGTACTTAATAATACCATTACAGCTCTTAGTTACTTTTGACAATGTGCTTTATTGCCATTAGATCTGACTGTAAAAGTGCTGCTACTGACATTAAATGCATTGGAATGAGTGTTTCTCAATCAATCCACAAGAGGGCGTCATTCTTAACCATACTGGCCAAATACCATGAAGAAAGGTCAACTACTACTACTACTAGTACTACTACTATTACTACTAGTACTACTACTACTGACGGAACACTCGAACAGCATCCATCTGTGTCGGGGGTGTCACTTTCCAGTCCTTAAGGGCCTCTGTCCTGCATGTTTTAGATGTTTCCATCTTCCCACACACCTGATTCAACCACATGGTTCACCAGTAGCTGCTTGGGATGCTTGATGACAAGCCAAACATGCAGGACAGTGGCCCTCGAGGACCGGTGTTGTCAAGGTACATATCCTCGCAAATACTGGTTTACCTTGGTCATGATAGCATATTTTAGATTTTATTTTTCCTCTCATAATTATGACTTACCATGGGGAATTTTTTTCAGTGGTAGAAACAGGCTTCCATAAATAAAGAAGACTGTGAGATAAAAAGGAAAAAATGAGATTTAAAAAATCATAATTATGAGTTCAAAAGTCATAAATAGATATGAGGGGGAAAAAGTTTGATATGAAACAAAGTCACAATTCTGAAATAAAAATTCAGAGAGATTTAAATAAATAAATAAATAAATAAAAATCATAATTATTCGCCTGCAGCCAAGGGAAATCAGTATTTGTGGGGATACATACCTCAACACAACACCGGTACCAGTGGAAACGTGGTATATGAGTAGAAGTACATGTGCTCAGTATTGGACCAATACTGGTACTCACATCAGGGCATCCCTCCTTTACCATTACAGTATAATTTGTTGTGTGCATGTAATAAAAGGTGACCTGTAGAGTTAAGTACTTAAAGAATAGAATAGATATGTAGATAAGATTCAGAATTAAACACCTTGAAGAGTTCTGGGAAGCCATAGAACTGAAACTGAACTCTTGGGTGACTCTGGTTCGGGCCGCTTCCTGGGAAGTTGTGCTGCAGAACAGATGGCAGTGAAATGAAAGCCACTGTGCCATTTAAGGGATTCATGTTGATGAAAACCTGTAGCACACAGAGAGAAATTTCTTCAGATTTTCCCTGTTCAGATCCAGCATGCTAATTTTAATTTAAATAAACGGTAGATGCAATTTTTTCAGCTCATTGAACAGTGACTCCATATAAAGCTTTTAACCAGAAATATATTGCATAAGTACCTTTTTCACACACACTAATATAAAGACACAGATTGTCTTCACATTTATATAACATTTCATAACTCAATCTGTCATTTCTATGTGAAAAACAGGCCATTATTATATATATTATATTTTGTAATGTTTGGACAATTTATTTCAGTTCATTGAAAAATTATACTCTTACTTTCATAAAACCTTCCATGTATGACTAAAGAAACATACTCGTAATTAATATATGGGGAGCAAACAGCTTGCAAAGAAAAACTTAATCAAATTATGTTGGTGCACTATATTGCCAAAAGTATTTGCTCACTTGCCTTGACTCGCATATGAACTTGACATCGTATTCTTAATTCATAGGGTTTAATGTGGGTTCACTCTTTGCAGCTCTAACAGTTTCAACTCTTCTGGGAAGGTTTTCCACAAGGTTTAGGAGTGTGTTGATGAGAATTTTTAACCATTCCTCCAGAAGCATAAGTGAGATCACACACTGCATTTAGACAGAAGGCCTGGCTGAGGTTAAAGGTCAGGACTCAGTTCAGGCCAGTCCAGATAATATATCAGTCTCTGTCCACAATCTGTTGGTGCTGAAGTAAAAGCTTTTGAACAATGCACTGGTAAGGTTTAACTGTGGTGCTGACCCATGGCAAAATCCTTGCTGCCACACCATACATTTCATAAGAAAAAAAAAAAAAATCATCACTGTTGCATTAGAATTAAAGGTGGGGTGGGAGATCTTTTCTGGAAAACATTTTACCATAATGCTTGAAAACCTTCACGACCCCATGTCACACACTGAAATAGAATGTTTGCAAAAAACCCAAATGTTTTAGTCCAGTCTAGAGGGTGGAACCAGAGGAAAACTCCAGCCAATCATTGTACTGATCATCTTTACAATGATTTATTTACTGATACGTCCATCAAATATCAAACATGTTTTTCAAAGCTACTGTGTGGAGAGTCATCCTGTGTTCTCCCTGGCCATGCTATGATTACATCATAACTGTTAAAATCACGCCTAGTGATCCTGATTTGACCGGAGACAACAGAATGTCTACCATGGTTTATCAGACCCTTGTGTGAAGCTCACAAAGCTGAGCGGAAACACACGAGGGTCTGCAAAAGCCAGGATACGCTGCCCCCTCCTCCCACTTTAAACATGATCAGGCTCCACTGTAGAAGCTGAAACACTGATTTCTCAGGGGCCTTCTGGTTTAATTGTCATTTATCTACTAACCTCAGGCTTTAATCCCACCCGGTCAGATAAAACTCCAAAACTTAAGGTGCTGAACTCCCCAGGAATGACGTCCACTACTGAAACAGCCACAGCTGGTGCAACCAGGCTGGCTGAGCCCTCGTAGCCCATCATCCTGTCTCCTACTGCCTCTGTGATGTTCAGGATGCTGTGGAAGATATTTATGGTAAAAAAAAAACAAAAAACAAACAAACAGCAAAAAAAAAATGCCGCCTCAATTGTATTTCTGTTTGTTTTTTGGCACTTACACGTTTGTAAAAGGTAGCAGATTGCTGTTGGACTTCAGGATTTCAGAGATGACATTGATTAGAGATTGACCCAAAATTGGTGTGAGCAGACTGAGGTTCACAATGGCGTCTAATTTGTCGAGGATTGTGGTCAACTCATCATAGTTGAGGGTAGAGTGGCTGTTGAGTAAACTGTCAATCATATCCACAACATCCTGTGCATTCTCTGAAGATGAAACATAGAACATGTGGACCAATACACAGCAAGGTGCTTCTTTAACACTTACTTTATAAATCTTTATCACGACTATAATAAGGGCGAGTTCCAATTCTTCCCTTAACCCTCAATCTCAAAATGCGCGCTCTCGCAAAGTGTAAGTGCTGTCCCAATTCTAAGAACGTTTAAATTGTGGGGCAGGTTTGGTTAGCAAGGGTTACCCAGAATGGAGTATTTTCTTTGGAGATATAACAATTACAAAAATCATTGTATTATATTAGTTTAGGTCCATTTTTTTATTATGTACCTCATTGTTGCATAACATGTACATTTATTTTATGATCTTTTGTTAATAGCGGCTGGCGCAGACAAGCTAGCTATCGTTTAAGTTAGCTAACGTTACAAAAACTGTCATTTTTCGCGGTGGTAATGTAG
The DNA here is from genome assembly GCA_020466265.1 of Siphamia tubifer. Taxonomy (NCBI): domain Eukaryota; kingdom Metazoa; phylum Chordata; class Actinopteri; order Kurtiformes; family Apogonidae; genus Siphamia; species Siphamia tubifer. Next base: position 13,494,207 of record CM035796.1, read on the forward strand.
TTGTTTTATCAAGATAACAGCCTCCATAACATGTTTGTGTCGATAATGGTATAAAATGACCAGGCTTATGTCATATCCCGTAGCCGCAGAGTTATCTAACGATAGTTATAGCTGGTGTTTACCTTTCATTGAGCTGTGGTATGTGGTGACAGCTGAATATGGTTGTGTTATTTGTTTGATAACTGAAGGAATAATTTACAGATAGTCCACAATTTCAAAAACGTGGTCCTGATTGTTTCTATTATATTATATATAACCGATGATAGCTGTGTTTGTGGCTTATGATTAAACAGGCAGGGTTAACAGTGCAAATATAAAAAAATAATGAAGTTGTTTCATTTCAGGGACTACAGAGACAATGTTGGCCCTGATTAAATTCAGGGCCAACATTTAAGGGATGTCCCATTTCAAAGTCACAAATAGCCCTTAACACTTAGATTTGAGGGTTAAGGGAGGAATTGGAATTGGCCCTAACTTTTTATATAGCACCTTTAAAAATGTGTTTACAAGGTGCTTTGACAAAGAAAAAAACAAGATACAAGCTAAGACACTAAAACATAGAAAACAACAAAACATAATAGAAGACATGTACAGCAAACTCAAACATCATGAATTAACTACTATGAAAACTACTACAAATTAAAGGTGTGGTTGTTCAAATATTTACACAGTGACAATTGCAGGAGAAGTCAAAAACTCTAATAGAAACCTGTAGTAACTTCAACATGGTCCAGATCTGGGATGGTCTCCACCACTAGAGAACAGTCATCCATGTCTGGATCCAGCCAGTGGGTATTAATGCAGATTTTACTGAGACGGAAAAAACAAAAGCATAACAGGTGTGGGTCAATTTAACTGGATGTGTGAGATTCAAACATTTGTTTTGTCACTTCATTCAATGAAGCAGAACATTAAAATACAGTTTTTCTCACCATGTTATTAAATGTCATTTAATTGAAAAAGAGAAAAAAAAAGGTAAGAATGTAGTAAAAATAGATTGTATAAGGTATTTATCAGATCTATTTACAGTAGCAGTGTTGGTACCATTCAGTTACAGTTTATGAGGTGAGGAGGTACATAATGAAACAAAACAGTTTGTTACTAAGTCAGGGTTACTCCAGTTTGTCATGCTAATGAAGTGCTATGCTCCAATATGTTGGGGTGTTTGCATTGTTCTATGTTGCATTTGTCATACTTCTTTTTCATAGAAAAATTATAGCCATAGACTACAGATCAAATGTCAGCATAATAAACATGGGAATAATCTGGGTAAATGTAGGTTACATCTGTAGAAAAGAACACTTCCAAAGAATGAGGGGTAATGTATTAGTGTATGATGTGCAGACTTGTCTCTGTAGTGGCAAAAAAAAAATCCTGAAAACAATTTCAGGGAAAGAGTGCAGTAGTAACCCTGAAAGACAACAGTAGGAGTCTTATGTGCAGATTAAAGTGCATTTGGTGTTGTCTGATAAATTACTATAATACTCCTGGTTAGTTTCAGAATATTTATCCAGTAATAATTGAGTAAAAAAGTATTAAATGGAATGGAGTGACTAATGTCTCAATAATTGTGAATCATTCAAATGAGATAAATGAATGCAGTGAGTCCTTAGACATCTGTGTGGCAGTTTCTCCTGTCAACCATCTCTGCTCATTATCTACACACTCCTGATTAATGCTTTTACAGCACAGTCATCTACAATTACTGTCACACTGAATCAACATGCACAAGGAGTGGTGAACTCAGTGAGGCGGATGTAATCAATACTCAGACAGGCCTCAATCTATGGATGTCTTAAATTCATGTTGACTGAGTCAATAAATACACACATGCCCTCTTTTCTGAATATAACAAATGGCCTGCATGGCACCAGTTTAGTAAAAACTGATATTGGTACAGTATATATCAACTCAGACATCATTAAAACACACAAATATATGCACACGATAATTCAATATAACATCCAAATTATAGCCATAAACATCAGATAGAAAACATTTTTATGTAGTTTGACAGTTTTGTCAGAGCATCATGATTTAGAGCTACTGACACAACTTAAAAATTGTTCTTCAATAGGTCACACATAAAAACATCTAGTTGAAATTAAAGTAATCCTAACCCTATCCAATTCAATTTGGTTCACTCAACTGAATTTTTTGTGACCATAAAAAGACAAAATCATGAGATAAAAAGACAAAATCATGAGATAAAAAGTTAAAATTATGAGATAAAAAGACAAAATCATGAGATAAAAAGTTAAAATTATGAGATAAAAAGACAAAATCATGAGATAAAAAGTCAAAATTATGAGATAAAAAGATAAAATCATGAGATAAAAAGTCAAAATTATGAGATAAAAAGACAAAATCATGAGATAAAGTGTCAAAATTATGAGATAAAAAGACAAAATCATGAGATAAAAAGTGAAAATTGAAAAAGAATGTTTAAGTTGATTCAAATGTTTTTTTCAGTGCTTTTGGTGTCACTACAGCTCTTTTGTGCTTTTCTTACAGTCGTCTCTTCAATGTTTGGATGAATGAATGAAATATCTTTGACACTTGAAATAGATTTTAATGATAAATCAATGGCGTCTGTACATTCAAATTTAAAAGAAAGACATTCCACAATAGATATTGCACTGGCTCACCAGTGGCGAGTTGCATCACGGCGACAGTTGTTGGGTTTGGGGCACGGCACAGTGGCGTTTTTTCCTCCTGAGGTGGCAGGCCATTTAAACACACCTTTCCTGGTGTGGTGTGTTTCTGCATCGCACTGAAATTTATCTACAGCAGTGTGACGTCAGTTACATTGGGGGGAAAAAAAACTAATATGATGTGGCTTCACATCAGCCGCTAAAACACCAGGTAATCTGTGACTTATCTTCAAAAACACTCACATATGCGACTTATCAGTATGTCCTCTGTTGCTACAGAGACGGAGCCAATTTCATAAGGTTTCTCCAGCAGGTCCTGTATCTGCTTCTCCATTTCCTGTATATTCGACTGTAACATCTTGACCTGAACGTGGAAAATACAGCTCTCTCTGCAGACAGTGCACAAACAGTAGTTTATTAAAGTTCAAACAAGACTCAAATGAGCACTCCTCAGAAAGAAAATTAAAATGTAACTGTATAGGTTAAATCAGTAACATTATTATTTGTCTTGTATGCATTATGATCTTTTTTTTCTTCTCGATTTAAAAGAAGTCACATTCCTCTATTTGATCCATACCTTGAAACCTTGAAGGCCAACACCTGGGGAAAAATAAAAAATATATATATTGACAGCCTTTAAAGTTTTGCAGTCCAGTGCAGAATACACAAGGTTTAAATCCAATCACGTTTTGTTCAGTCAACATTAGCTGCACATGAAAATACACCCCGGGTTTAGTCAAAGGTAAAATACCTCAGTTTCATTGAATGTAAAACTTGCTGCAATTTAGTCCATTTGACAAGTCACAATTTGCCTTTTTTCACCAGATCGAGCAGGTCAATTTTCCATCCATGTTAGATTTCTTGAGCACAACAATACAATTAATATATTAACCTGCACAAATTGTTCTTGTTTAAGAACAACCAGGAAAAATATTTGTGCATGAGTGGGGTGGGGATGTTAAGCTTTGGAACAAGGTGGTCCAGAATAGGAAACTACATGTTGATGCCAAAATGACATCATGACCTTTGACCTTTATGCTTTTTATAGACACAATTATTAGATGTCAGATTTATTAAATGTGAAACTTTGATATTTACTTACTCTGTTGTAAATGCTGGGCGTCCTTTTAAGCCGATGTCTGAACGTAAGATCAGAAACTTCGCGGTTAGAAGTTCATAACCTGTATCTGATAATGTGATGTTTCATGAGACACATATGGGGAGCTTAAGTCTCCGCCCCTTTCGGGAGGGCCATGGGGCCTGAGATCAGAAAATTAACGAAATGCTATTCAGTGGGAAATAAAATGCTAAAATCATATCTGGTTTGTCAAGTGCCCTGAATCACACACATGTTGTTGTTGCTCATAATAAATGATAATTATTGACATGTGTTTCAACTGCTTCTGTTAACCAATGGCTGATTCATCTGCAAGTAAAACCCGTTAATAATTTGTACTACACACCTAGCGCGCATGTGACGTCACCACAGACTCCACACCACAGCTGAGCGGAGTGTGACGTCACATACGCGATGCACTGTAGTCTCTTACTAAGCCCACATAAAACTGAACATCACGTTTGCTTCCCATCTAAAACAGGTGGTCTGCCTATGCCACATCAAATATTTCTTATTAACCTCTAACATATGTGAATATCAAAGCACTTGTCAAACTGAATCAGAATTTAGCTTGACTCACTCCATTCACTCCCATTCAAATTTTTTGCGAGCTAAGCACCCATGGACCGGAAGTAGAAGGGCGTGACTTAACCTCTCCATAGTTAATAGATGTCAGGTGTCACATACTGTACCTTTGAGGTGTGGTGAGCAGCTGAAGGTCCAGCACCATCATCTTGTCATCAGGTAGACTAGTGTTGAGCTGGAAAGAGTCACAGGGCTCTAAGCATGTTGTGTTTTGGGGGGTTAATAGGACTGGAGAAATATTCCTGAACTGTTTTGTAAGTCATACCCAGGTGGAAAGAGTCTGTTCTGGGTCACAGTCTCCTGTTATGGACACGTTCACCTCAACCTCAAAATACAGCTCTACAAATGATTAGACAAAACGCATCTTAGAGGTTTCGTCAAGTGAAATATCTGTTCCACATGTGTCATTAGACTGACCTGAGATGTTTGCAGGTGGTGTTGTGAAGGTAGTGGCTGTAGTTGTAGCTGTAGTGGTAGGAGTAGGAGTAGGAGGGGTGGCAGATGTAGTTGTAAACGCTGAAGTCATGCCTGGGATCAGCTCGGTCGTTGTAACAGGACTTGTGGTGGCGGAGAAACTCTCTACAAACCAAAGGTGTAAAGTAACTAAGTAAAAGTACTTCATTACTGTCCTTAAGTAGATTTTTTTTTAGGTATCTGTGCTTTACTTTAGTATTTATTTTTTCTGACAACTTTTAACTTGTAGTCCCTACATTTTTACATAAATATCTGTACTTTATACTCTTTACATTCTCAGAATAGACTCATTACTTCTACAAACTAAACAGATGTGACAAGTACGAAAAATCACTTCAGAGAGAAAATCAGTGGAGGGGACAATCTGTGACTTTATGACTATAATATCATAATTTAGAATTTTTATCTCATAATTTTGACTTTTTCTCTTAAAATTCTTCATTTTTATCTTATATTTATAACTTTTTTTAATCATGATTTTTTTTTTAATCTCAATTGTGACTTTTCTTCCCCCATTTTTTTTTTTTAAATGTTCTGCCCATATCCACAAAACTGAGTAACTGTGACCTGACCAAACACATTATCTACACAGGCTTTATTTTAGATATTGAAACTTTTCTGATTTTATTTTCTGAAGTATTATTGCATTCATGACAAAAAAAAGCAGTCTTACTTTTTACTTTTGTACTTTATTACAATTGAGAAGTTGTACTTTTTTTTAACTTTTACTTAAGTAGAAGAGTTGAATCAGTACTTCTACTTTTACCAGAGTATTTTTTTCACACAAGTAGCTGTACTTCTACTTAAGTACAGAATGTGAATACTTTGACCACCTCTGCTACAAACAGATGAAATGTTCTGAGGTGGTGCATGAGGTCTGCAAAACCACACATATGCATGCTGAAAAGTGTCATACCAACAGGCGTGGTGTGTATGCTGTTATCCTCAGCTATCAGTTGCAGCAGACCACTGGGATCATTATAGTGGACGCTGAGATGTTTGTGCATGGCATCCTGCACATATGCCACGTCTAGGCTGGGGATAACACTTATATGAACCAGACAGTTATATCTGCAGAGAGAAATAAACACTGTTGACTGTAGCATGTGTTGGTCTGTGTGCAGTAATCTGTGTGTACTGAGTGAAGCTACCTTATCTTTGGATTTTCAGTGACATACAAAATATGACCCTCCCCATTCCATATGTAACAGCATGTTACAAAAAAAAAATGTGTTGGGAAAAATTACAATACCAGAGATATAAGTATTAAAGTAATGTTTTATTATTTTATCATGTTAAATTGCTTTGGGAAAGAGATATCTCTACTCAGGAGTTACAGGTCAAAGTTGAGGAATGTGCATACAGGGGATGGGATTTCCCTTGTCTTGTGACAAAAGACACAGAGTGGATGCCCAACTCTTCAGGGGAGCAATGGAAAAATGTTAGGGGGGGATCGACAAAGGAACAAAGGGAAGGTGATAAAAGTGCGTGTTTTGAAGGAGCAGCCTCGAATGTCACGTTTGCTCTTAAAGACTCAAGACTGACTCAGACCACTGACCCTTTTGACAAAAGATTCTTAACTTAAATTATTTGTAAAATCGTAAGCTGTAATACTGATTTGAACTAATTGGAAACTATATGTGTGATATTAAAATGAATCAAAAATAATAATAATAATAATAATAAAAAGACTCAAAGAAGTCATTTCTCATCAAGTTAACTCAAGCCATGTGTACATTTAGTATATTTATTTCCTTTGACAAAAGAATGTAATGTGAGTAATTCATATGGTTGCAGCTAAGAAAATGTTTGTATTATTGATTAATCTATGAGTACATATATGAAGGTGAATGAATTAAACGTTAGCATACTGCACTATACAATATTGAAAAGTGGTATTGGATAGATAGATTTTTCAACATTATCATCAAATAAGACTACAGACAAGTTTCACTACAAATTATTTCAGTTTACTTTTTACTACTTCTCCAACAATGTGTAACAAAAGGCACCTCATGCTCTGTCTAACACAAAGCATACCAATTTATGATGAATTTACTTCTCAGTCTATGATATATATATATATATATATATATATGGACACCTTGCATCAATTTCTCACTGCAAAAGTAAAATTTAAATCTTGTTACCTGCTAATATTGTCAGGAACCCAACGCACCTACAACAATAAGTAAGTCTTATTACAAAATGCATCCCCATGGATCATGTTTATAATGATAAAACATTTACAAATCCTTACCAGTCTTTCTTCATGCGATGAATTTATGATGCTTGTTCCAGGCTTTAATCTGCATAAGAGGCATAATACAAAATCAGATTGTTTATGGCCCATCAGGTTTTATCACTGACATAAACATGCTGTTATGGAACAGTGATACTGCTTTATTGGTGCACTGTATGTTTGAGGTCATGCCGGTGTTCTTACCTGTACGCCTCAAACACAGACACTCTGTGCAAATAGATGCTGTTTGGTAGCACCTTCCTGAGCTGCAGAGTCAACAAATAGAAGAGACATGGATAATTACAACAAGGGAGCACGTACAGGTGTGTTTAGTCACATTAATGTCCACATTGTATATTGTACAGGTAGGGGTTGTTGCCATGTTATTCAATAACAAAGAGTCACCCAAAGGCTTAGTCTTTATTAACACATAAAGAACCAAACAGCCCCCAGTGACTGATCTACTGATTTAAAATGTTTAATCACTTTTTAACACTGTTATTGTCTGTAACATTGATTAAACTGTAAAACCACTGCAATTTGACAAATGACAATGGTTGTAGACACCTTTTATGTTTAGCCAATTATATATTTTTTTTCTGGAAAAGGTGCTTTTGCTTCAGTTTTCTCTGTTCTCATATAATCATTGTCTTTTAGTTTAAACTGAGTTTTTGATTACAAAAGGGAACGTTACTGCAGATCATTTCTACCGACTATTTTCAGACTATACAACATTCACAACTCCAAAGTAGCACAATAAGAATATTGTTGACACTTAAACATACTGATATTATATTATGTGCAATTAATAAGTAAATTATGTATATATATATATATATATATATATATATATATATATATATATATATATATATATATATATATATATATATATATATATATATATATTTCTTATTTATCTCATCTCCACATAGTTCTATCCCTTCTGTATATATTTTTCACTCCTGTATATTCTGTATAGTGTACATAGCATATAGTCTTTTTTTCTTTTTCTCTATATCTTTGTTTATGTACATATGTTATTTATTATCTATATGTTTCTTCTCTTTGCTGTCCCTCTATTGTTGTATATCACTGGCTACTGTGACGTGTGAATTTCCCCAATGTGGGATCAATACAGTCCATTAAAAAAGGCTTATCTTATCTTATGCACAGCTACATGATCTGTTGATTTAAATGTTGGAAAGTACCAGATTTGTATTGAATAATACACAATGTGTACTATCGTATCTAGAAAACTACTCGAATAGCGCAGACCTCCACCAAGGCAGATGAGTTTCCTGCGTCTCTAACCTCACCCTACCGGGGCCTGAGCTGCAGAGTGAACTGGGGCTCAGTGGCTATAACAGTTTAAATACCAGTGTACAACTCATTGCTTGCCATGGTAGCTCCTTATAGCAGATGATCATACTGGATCTGACAACCTGTAGGCTAAGGGAAGGCAGATGCGATACCACAATGTACAGGACTATAGGTGTGATTGCAGTACCAGATTGGGCCACAATCCCACATACAGCACCTTTACATGTTAGTACATGTAATAAACATTTACATGATAGAATAACTTAATTATCCACTACAGACCCAAATATCTAAAATCAACCAAAATTATCTACTGATGTAAAATGTTTAAGAACTTCTGAACCACTAAACATATTAACACATATAAGTGTAAAATACAGTTTGTTATATTTCCATGGTCATCAGACTCATTTGGACATTCAAAGACTCTGGAGTTAACATCTTTTGCAACATAGATTAACTAGTAAAACCCATGGAGTTGGATCAATGACAGTGTATGGAGACACTTGGTTTATATTCAGTTAATGATATTTTCCAGAAAAACTAATTTTCTTCAGTTTTCTCTGTTTTGGATGATTTATTCTATATGATTAGTGGTTTAAATATAGAAAAATAACATATTTTCATTGAAAAAAGCTAAATAAAGCATTTGATATTGCATTAAATGGAGATAATGTCACTTAAGGTTGAATATAGAGGGACGTCAGTTGAGAGCTGCCACAAAAGTATTACTGGACTTTTATGTGTTAACTTAATTACTTAATTAACTTCTTTGTGTTAACTTTTTTTAACAAGGCTACAATAGGGTTCTGTCTAAAACATATTTTACTCAATGAATAAAAGCTCCAAACGCCCAACCCCATATTACATTAGCTAACCATTACTGAATACTATTATTAAATTATGTAGTAAAGATATGATAGCGGGTTATACAACTGAGAAACTTCATGAATTATTTGTGTGACAGAATGATCTGATCTTAGTCTAATCTCTACAGTAGACTGTCAAGAAAAACAGGTTCAATTAATAAAATGCAATTCAAGTCCCACACATTAGACATTAACATTTATTAGTTTTTTTTTAAGTAGTAAAGAACCATCAGTGCTATTATAAGGTCACAATGAAATAAAAGATAGTTTTTCCAAGTCTCCTATCTGTTTCCTAAAAATCAAGTAGAGCTTCATGATGAGCTTTACAACTATTATCTCCTATCAGGACCAGATGGCGTCTCATATGGCTAGAAATAACATAAATAAATAACCGTATGTGATGTGGTGCAGAGGGACAGGCTTTGCTTTACCCAGTTGTGGGCGATGTCTCTGGCCGTGTAGAGCTCAGTGTTATTCCTGTCGTCACGAAGGATGGCAAACAGCAGTCTTACTTCATAAAAAGACCATTCTGGCAAAGAAAGAGAATATATACTATTGAAAAGTTGGATTAATAATAATAGATTAGATTTCTATCGCGCTTTTCAAGGCACCCAAAGTGCTTTAAATTAGTGATCCATTATTCATTCACTCTCCTATGCTCCCTCTGGTGGTGGTAAACTACATATATTTAGTCACAGTTGCCCTGGAGCAGACTGACAGAAGTGTGGCAGCCAACAATGGTTGGGCGAGATTAATAATACTAATAGAGTACTTATCACCACTCTTTTTAGAGTCATGGCCATTTAACATTGTGACCTGTGAGTTTAAAAACTTCATTCAAAACAGATGAAATAAAAAAAACTACATCCGACACTTACCGCACTTGATGTTATGATCAGGAATGGAAGGACATGTCTCATTGTCCCAGTTGTCCTCCTCCCACTTCACCAGGTCACCCTCTGTACAGAATAGTGACACCACTTCTTCTTGGCTGCGTTCATGTCTCCACAGTCGAAACAGAGACACTTTTCCCTGCAGACTACTGAACTGAATTATCTGGGGTTTGCCATCGACCAGCATGTGTGAAGCACCTAGTGTTAGTGTTCCATTGGGGGCCAGTTGGCAGCAAACAGTGGAACCGGGGGTAGAACTGTTTAAATCTTGAGCTAAGAGGAAAAACAAGACAGTAGCTTTACATGAGCATGGGCTGTTGAGCTGTTTTGTTCTTCGTTTAGTCGCACATCCTCACTTATACAGTGCTGGGAAACGATAAGAAATGACTGTAAAACCATTGCTTTCTATGATTTTACCATTCCTAGGTATGTGCTTAACTAAATTTAACATTTCTGTTTCATTCTCTAAACTACCAACACCATTTTTCCCAAATTTCAAACAAAAATATTGTCATTTCGAACATATGTTTGCAGAACACGATGCATGGTCAAAATAACAAAAAAAAAGATGCTGGTGTTTTCAGACCTCAAATAATGCGAAAAAACCCCACCTCGTATTAATTTCTAAACAACACAATATTTATGTTGCAACTTGGTAAAAGTTCACACATCAGTACTTGGTGGAATTACCCTGATTTTCAGTGACAGCTTTCATGTGTCTTGTCTCCTCCTGCTGTTGGATGAATTTATATAGCTTTATGCAAATTAAAGAATCCCAGCAGTGTTCAATAACTTATGACTATCTATGTTCCTTTAGAAGTTTTCATAGTGGGTTCAGGTCTGGATATTGGACTGGTCCATAACAGGGTCTCCATCTGGTGGTTTATAATCAACCATTAAACTTGAAATTTTTACTTATTTACAGGACTAAATATGTGTATATTTAAATAAAACAGAAGCCTATAACCTGATAGACTGTACAGGATGAGCACACAAATTGAATAGTACTGTATTGTTCTACAGCCCTCTAGAATGTTGCGACAGCTCCCGTTCGCTTTGAATGGACTTTCCCAGCCTTCGGCGGGTGTTTTTTTTTTTTTTCATAACCGCAGCTGCGCCATTAACGCTCGCTGCCAATGGCAACGAGTTTTGTCACTTCAGGTTCACGGCACCATATCACTCCGCAAGTACTTCGGCCACTTTGAAAGTAAATATTCGCTACGTTGTACCTGCTATTTTATCTAATCTGTTAGAGTAGTAGCCGTAATAAGATGTAATAACCCGTAGAATAAGCGGGTATATTATATTGTCCACGCCTGACTATCGAAAAATATTTCCCTCCGGAGCGGAACAACACTCCTCCGCCTTTAGCGTCGGGGAGCTGTTCGGTTCCCGTCGTGAGCAATACATTATCCCTTGCGAACAACAGTACGATATAGCAACACAGTTCTTATAACCTAAACATGACAACATTTAGGACAGTTGTTTGGACTGATAACGTGTACCTCCGCTCACCTGACACAAAGTTCACCAATTTTCCATCGATGTACAGTGCAGGTCTGGGTTTCCCGTGTGACCAGGTCAGGCACAGTGCATACCATTGTCCGACATTCAGGCCTTCAGCTGTAATGAACTTCATGCCAAACAGCCAAACTACGACCCGACCCCACTCACCCCCCAAACCCAGCTCGGCATGCTGAACGTTCGGATGGCGATACATGAAAGCTGTCCAATGCGACGAACGAGTCTGGATAGAGGTAATAAAACATCATTCATAACATCTGAAACCATACAGTCATCTTATTTTTCCTCTTTGATGGTTTGTGAATGAAAAACATTCAAAATGAAAATAAAAAAATGTGTCCAGTAGCAGCTATTTTACTGACATATTTTGTGTAATCAAGTAATCTATCAATTATTTTTCCTCGAATTCGATTTGATTAAATTATTATTTTAATAAATTAAAAAAATATATATGGTTAAAATGTGAAAAAGACATGTCTGAAAATGACAAATATATCCTTTATTCCAGAACCAGCTGAAACAACAACTATAAACTTCAAATTATTTTGTTTTTGATCGTTTAATAGTTTGTTATACTATATTACGAATACATGTTAATTTTAGATGACATTTAGGCTAAATGTTTGTGTATTAATATGGACAAAGGCAGATGTAGATTGCTGCACAAAATGATAATTTTATTTTCCTTGGTTCAGAATATGTACAGTCTGTCCAGTTTGTATTTACAGAGCTGACAATACTGAACAAACAGTAACAGTACCATAGTACTACAGTTGCAGTTTGACAGTTTGTCTTGACTTTTATACATTGTGATTGTTTCTGTCAAGTCGCCATGTAGTTTTTATTTGCAAGTACTTCTTTTTTTTTTGGTTATTTTTTTCATCAGTTACTAGAAATTTCAGGCGACCCTGTTCAGGATCCTGACCCCAAGGTTGAAAAACACTGGTATAGACGTTTTCTGCCTTCTTGTATTCATCACTCCTGAGTTGCTCTACATGTTGTTTGTGTAGATATTGGTGAATTTAAAGAAACAAATCTTTGATGCAGGACAGTTTTAATACAATCAATTTTTTTTCAGTTGATGAATCATGTCAGCCCTATGCATGTGCTTGTGTTACAGGTTGAAGGTACCTGGAGCTGAACGCTGAGACAGACTGTGAACTCCTTCAGGGTTGGGATGGAGACCTGAGGTTTCAGTATCCAGTGGCTGCATGAAAACCTGAAGTCCACAACCTTCCCCCATAGACTGAGCTGAGGAGCTGAGGCACATGGTAAATCATTAAAAAAGGTGATGGCATGCACATCCAGTTGTGAAAAGGTACACTATTAACCCAAATAGGTCAGCAGAACTCCAAAAATTTAAGGCAATCGATTGCCTCAATTATTTCAAGTTGATGAAACTTAAAAAAAATACAAGTTACCAGAACTTCAAATTTAGATGCTTATTAAATTATTATTACTTATTAACCTCTAAGGTTCTATCAGTCTTACTGGGAGACTAAGTCAGGGGTCAGTGTCCAAGGACACTTGGACATGTGGACAGACAGAGCCAGGATGTGAACCACTGACCCTTCAATCATTGGACTCTACCAACTGAACCACAGCCGCCCCTGAATAAAATGACTATGTGATTGCAAGTTTTTTTTGGTGTGATAGATATTGGTGGTTATTTGTAGTGCTCTGAAATTGCAGTTCAGCATCTACTACATCAGTTAACTTTATTTTTTTCAATCATCCTTATTTAAAACGATAGAAATAACAGTACAATGTCATTCGCAGCATTTAATGACTTAATTCCATTCCGTTTTACCTCATATATGTTTTGTTTATTATTATTATTATTTGTCTGCATTTGTTCTCATTGTTTAACTCCACAGAGGGGGAGTCAACATTGTATGAGATCAATGCATATTTTAGTTCTGCAGCCAAATATTTTAATATTTAGTGCATATGTGTGACCATTACCGGTCCTCCCTAAAAGCTGAGCAGACATTCTTTGTTAGAGAATTATAATTATAAGCCAGGGAGGGAAGTGCTACACCTCAGTGATGTGTGGGGGAACAAAGACTGGACAGGACAAACAGGGATAGAAATTAACAGGCGGTGCTATTATAATTAAAGATTGTAAGGTGATGCGTTACTCATACATGTTTTTAAGTTATGTTCACTTATATCCACAATAGTTCCCCTTAATAAACAAATATTAGTTGGAAGTACTTAAAAAGAAGAACATGTTACAACAACTTCATACATTTGAGTTAGTAGTACTATTTCTGAAACTTTGAGTATTCACAATTTAATATATTTAATTATTCTGAACGTTCAGGTTTACAGTATGTGCAGGATCTCAACAGAATAATGAATGAGAGAGTGGAAAAAGGTCCAGTGAGCTCTTCAAAAAGTTTAAAATTGTCACCACAGATCGTGACATTTCTGGTTTTGACCCTCCATCAGACATCCGATGAAGGATGGAACCCCGAAACATCTGTGGTGAAAATGTAAACTTTTTGAGGGACTCGCAGACTGTGCAGACCAGTTTCACTCCCTCATCCACATGGTAAATCATTAACATACCTTATATATAGTTCATGTTGAAACAGATTGAAACATTTATTTATGATACACACACACATCTTTCACATTTTTCTCCAGCGAACTTTATCTACTTGTTTTATATTTTACGTAAAAGCATCTTAACTTAGTAACTCAACCCAGTATGACTCACTGGTACAAACTGATATGAGAATTATTCATCTTCAGCATTTAAATTTTACAGCTTTTCATTGCATTGTCTGATTTATTCCTTCTTGATTTATTTATAGTCAACACAGCATCTTTCACACAATTATTAATATAACACTAAAAACATTTTCACATCTTTTAAAAAGCACTTATTTTTGCTGCTACTGTAACTATTATGACTATTTTTCTCAAGCTTTCGATAAATTAAAGCCAGTTTCTTACCTCGTTCCATGGCAGAGGTAGCACATCCCAGCAGAGACAAAGTGAAAAACACTTTAAGGAGGTTTTGAGAGCAAATCATGACAAATCTATAATAAGAACAACCCTTGTACAGTCAGTCAAATGTTCATCTGCAAGATTATCACATTTATTTTAGTTTTTATTCACCTTAACAGTCATTAATTTTATTTTATTATCTATTGTAAGTCACTTTGGATAAAAGCGTCTGCCAAATGTAATGTAATGTAATTAATACTAGTGTTATGGAAACGATGCACAAAACTAAAAAGTTAAAGAACAGAGCACTGAACTTCAAAAAATACTAATAATTTTCAAAGCAATAACAAAACTCCTGAGTAGAACTAAAGGACTGAACACTTACCTGTTACCTGTTAAAACAATCCAAACCCTCGCCAAAAAAATAAAAAACGTCGCGTACAGAGCTCTAGGGTAAGTAATAGTGGATATGAAATTATATCTGGGAGCAAGAGGAAGATGGACCACACTCAAAGAGGAGGTGTGACTGTATAGAGCTGAGACCTGTGATTGGTTGATTTTTATATGTGTTTCTACAGTGGCATAAATCAGTGAAGTCAAAATGCACTTTGCCTGAATATAAATATATAAATCATTCATTTTTAAGACTGGGGCTTGTTTTAATGTGGCACTTGTATGGAGTTTAGGATAAATTGGTATGCAAGTAAGTTTTTTTTGTTCTGCCTCAACTTGTTTTTAGACAGTAGATGTTGAAAATTTTCAAGATCATTTTCATTTGTTCTATTGGCAGATTTTTTTCTTGAATTAACCAAAACAATCTTGAATGAAGGAAACAAAATCTGCCATTGGAACAAGTGAAAATGATCTTGAAATAAGATGTTAAAAATCTATTGTGTAAAAATTATTTATTAATTAAAAGTTGCTCTTTAGGGAATGATATATTATTTTAAGCGTGATGAGAAAATTTTGACTAGAAATGAGGAAAAATCCAAGATTTTCATTTTTTGCAGTGCGTGGCAGGAAACTAAAATTTTAGTTGAGTTAAGCTTGAATCAAGGATAAAAAAAAAAAGATAAGATTTCTTGAAATACAATTTTCAAAATCTATTGTTTAAAAACAATTGAAAAGTTACTCTTTATGTGATTATGTCTTAGTACCTCCGCCAAGGAGGTTATGTTTTTGCCAGAGTTTATCTGTTTGTTTGTCTGTGTTCAAGATAACTCAAAAACTTATGGACGGATTTTGATGAAATTTTCAGGATATTTTGTAAATGTGAACAGGAAGAACTGATTTCATTTTGGGGGTGATCGGGGTGGGGAGGGGGTCTACCTTGGTGGAGATCTGTGCTCTCAGGGTGCTTTTCTAGTTTTAAGTGTGATGAGATATTTTGACTAGGAATCAGAAGACTACACTTGGTAAGATTTGTTCCAGTGTTGTAATTTTAGATGGAAAGAAGTGTTTGAATCATCAGAAACCCTGACAGTAAACAAACACATGCTTCAGTGTTGTCGTAACGTGCAGAAACACAGTTCAGTTCAATTTATTTGAAATATGCAACGAACAAAATCCCACTCTGTCCCCACTAGTGAAAACAAGACAAAAATTATATGTGCATGAAAAACAAAACATGATTTCAAAAGAGTGTGAAGAAGTCAAACTTATTTAATCCCACCCCTTCTCCATAAAACAGTCTATGATTTAACTTCCTGTCAACATAATATATGAAAAAAAAAGTCCTTTGGATCAGATCACCTCATTTATCATTGTCACATGCCCATACCCATTCATACAAACCTAATTTGACACAGAAAGTAAAAAAAAACAAAACAACTAAATACACACAAACACATCCTTGAAAGCAATACAAAATTAATACACAATAAAGTAAACTATGAGACAAAGTGACAATTTTGATTCCAACCGCTGCTTACATGTCACGGTTCCTTTAAGTTGCATCGATCAATCAGGTTCCACAGGTGTGTTTAAGCTGAAGGCATAATCAGACAGAACAGCTGTTCTTGGAGCAGCCATTTTTAAACACCATGAGTCAATGTGGCCTCTCTTAGGGTGTATTCACACTGCACTCAGAAAATCCGGACTTTCGGACTATCTAGGAAAGTTCGAACTTTATTGACAAGTGTAAATGCTCCCCTGAACCTTGGTCTGGACTAAAGACCGAGTCTGTGGTCCGAGCTGAGGAGGTAGTCTCGGTCCGGACTAAGGTTCGCTGGTGCACAGTGTGAAAGGTATTTTAGGAAAGTCCGGACTATTGGACCAATTACGTCACAGTCACGTGCGCGGAATCTAGTCAACGTCCAAGCATGAGTCGCGGGAATACATGGGGAGACAAGGAAACCAGTCTTTATTGTATCATCCGACCAAATTTCAATGAAATACCTGAATTAGAAAATACTCATAAAACTAGTAACTGGGTCCATTTCCTGCAACAGTGTAGCGCGCTCATCTACTAACCAATCAGGGTCGAGTATAGAGAGACGCACGCTGTACATACATTGACGACATGACATTCTAAAGTCCGTTGGTCCACTTGATTCAATACAGTGTGAATGAAGACTGTAAATAAAGTCCGGATTATAAGTGCAGAGTGAAAAGGCAAAAAAAGGTTCTGGTCCGAACCTTGGTCCGGACTTTACTATGTGAATACGCCCTTATTCAAGTGTGGAAATCTGATTTCCTTCCCCAAAGGAGAAGGAAGTACTGTAGGCCTTCCCTAAATACACACATGCACTACATACAATCTGTTAATGCAACAACGAGGGAACTTAACCTCACTAGTGATGTCGGTGAAAAGTTGCCAGTGTTTGTAATGCTTCGCAGGCCACATAGACCATAAGTCAGTATTTCTTTTAGAAGGTTGATGCTTGTTCACTTGGTTCTTTTTTTCTTATAGCTCCCTGGCAAATGTATGTCTGGTAAACTTTATTTATGTAAAGGCTGGAGTCTGTTTAGAGCCAAAACTGTTCCTTGTGTGTTTTTTATAACACTCTTGCTCAAGCGATGTTTGTCTGATAAACTTTGTTAATGTCAGGAAGGAATGAAATCATGTCTTGTGCAAAAATACAGATTTTGAAATCCTTCAAACCTGGTGGTTTCCACTGTTGTTTGGGAAACAAGGCAAAGCAGACATGGCTTTGAGTATTGGTCCAGTATTTGAACACCTGTCAATCACTGCTCATCAGACCGTAATGCAGAGCGTATTATCATGAACATCAAATGGATGAAGCCTAATAGTCTAGTTGTACCCAGCAGTTTTCAAATCTTACTCAAATTCATGGTAATTATCCCCAGCACTTTTGGAATCAAACTGCCGTCCTTGTACTTACATGTATGTGTTGCTGTTGAAATAATTAGTTTGAATAACAAAATTAACCATGCAATCTAATTATCCTTTGTTGTACTTTTTTCAGTTATTTAAGTTGTGAAAATAAACTTAAAGCTGTCATTCAATGGTTATTTCATTAATATTGCTGCGTTCTCCATTGTTATTGAATA
This sequence comes from Siphamia tubifer, assembly GCA_020466265.1. Taxonomy (NCBI): domain Eukaryota; kingdom Metazoa; phylum Chordata; class Actinopteri; order Kurtiformes; family Apogonidae; genus Siphamia; species Siphamia tubifer. The sequence continues at coordinate 13,512,359 of CM035796.1, forward strand.
CATTGTGGGTTGGTTCTATTTCAAAAACACGTCCGGATTGCTTTGTTTCCAGCTGTTTTTTCACGGTAGAAAAATGACTTGAGGTTAGAGTTTACCGGTACTTCCTCATACATGTCCATGGCACGGTCACGAGGCGTCTCTGATTGGCTCAGAATTCATGAAGCAACACTCCCCCCTACCCTCTCGCCATGTATATATAAACCTTTACCCAACTAGCATCCAGCTAGGTTTTATGCCGTTGCTTATTCTGAAAACGTGGAGGGAGAAAAAAGGCTTTATTTCCACTGAGAGCACATGAAACAGTTTGATCCGCCATTTTTTTCAAGTTTGTGCAGCAGCTACTGTGGCTCTGGCTTCTCTTGTAGATGCTAATGCTAATGCTACTTCAGATTCGCTTCCGGGGACAGGCTTAACCCCACGTGGGTGACGCTAAAGTCCGTCAGACGTTATATGGACCGGCTTTTTCTTGGTCGCTCGTTCCTCTCGTTGTTTTCTGTGAAAGCAGTATGCAGCCAGTGGAGGTGACAAACCACTTTCAAAGGCAGCATGTGTTGGTAATTCGGGGTGACCCATCAGATTCCAAAAGGAGCGCGGAAAAGTGGTTTGACACCTTTAACTGGTAGATATGAAGTAAACTGAACTTTAGATTGATGATCATGTTTCACTTGCTTTTTTTTTTAGTTCAGCCAATGTTCCAGATTCAATTGAGTAAAATAAATGTCTTACATTTTAGTGTAGATTTAAAAAAGAGGAAACTAAGCTCATAAAGAACAGAAAGCGTTCCAAAATCAGTTAATCAATGTGAAGGGTTTATGATGTTAAATTAAAGTGTCAATTTATTTAATAATCACTGTGTAGCCTGTAAAGTTGTAATAAAATGTGTATTTACCTCTTCTCATAAAATGATTGTGACAGTTATGGTCTGTTGTTGATTTCTGGGACTCAGTATGTGATCACTGAACTTGATCAAAGGTGATTAAATGTGTATAAATAACAAAAACAGAGGAATGTGTCTGAAAACATACATATAAATGTGTCAGTATAGTTTACAGATGCAGAATCAGTCCTGTAAAATAATTTTTGGTACATGGACCTGTGAAAATAAACTTTACAGTTGAACAATAAATACAAAAAAGGTTACGCTCAGTTTTATAGAAATTTTATTTTTGCAACACATGAAGCATGCGGTGTGTATATATTACAAGATGATATTTGCAGTTTTTATTTGAAATAAAACCAATGGAAGAAACATGATTTTAGAAAGTGCATAAAAGTTAAATTACATCAAATATTAGATACAAACCCCAAAGAAATTCATAGAAACATAGTTATAATGCAGGTTATGGTTTTATAAGTATTATTATATTTGCTCATTTTAAAAAAACAAAACAGTTTTCATAAGTACATCAGCGATCAGAAACCATCAGAAGCAGCTTTAAACTCCTGACCCAGGAAAGTAGAACTTTTGGCTTTTTTACATTAAGTAAAATTGTCTCGATTGGAAAGGGAATAATGCAACAGTTTTTTTCATGCAATGTGCTTTGCAGTGGACGGCATTTGTTTTGGTTTTTAGCAATTTTTTTAAGTTAAGATGTGAAACGTATGTCCCCTACAGAGGCCAAAAGTGCACTTAAGTCTTAAGAGGTTAAGGGACAAGTGTCATGAATAACCCACACCCCTTAAACACATCACCTTGAGCCTTTAAAAAATTACAATAACCTATTAATGCTAGCACTGGAGCATCTTGTTGAGTGAAAGTGAAAACCAGCCTTTAGGAATACCTGTTAAAGCTGCCGAAACCAAAATCAGGGGCAAAAACACAATTATTAATCCATTGCTGCGATCTCCTGTCAGTCAAAATTAAAAGACTAAACACAAATCTAGATAAGGTGACATAATTTATGTTTTTTGCAAAATGAAGCCACTTTGGCATCAGTACATGGACAGAGCAGAGGCACATCCAGGTTACATCTGACAGATTCAGCTGTCAATCATATATTTAACTCCCATGTGATTGGACCAGATCTGCATTTTGATCAGCTCAAAACACAGAGAGTGTGGAATAAAGAAGTGTTATGTCTCTCGAAATATAATATATGCTCTAGGGCTGCAACTATAGAATATCTTTGTAATCGCGTATTCTGTAATTAAAAATAAATAAAAAAATAATTAATAGGATAAATTCCTTTTTTTTTTAACTAGATCAATCAATAAATGGATATGGAAGACGGCTGAAGTATTTTTGAGGTGTGTGTGCGCGCCTGGAAATGAAGGGGGATGTAGCCTAATAATTACACTTGGTGCATCTGCTAACTAGAAAGGCACTCTGAGAGCGCAAATGAAGGGATAGTCCGCTAAAAAGGTTATGTTTTCATTGGAGTTTGTTTGTCTTTTTTTTTTTTTTAAATTCAGGATGTGTTGGGAGTGTCACAAGAAACAAATTATAAAATTTTGGTGATGATCCGTGAGAGATCCTGGATTTTGGATCACTTTGAAACTTTACATTGCGGTAAATGGAGAATACATTTCAAAGTGAAGAATCCAGTATCTATTCTGGATCACCACCAACATTTAATCATTTGTTCCTTGTGACACCCCCAACACATTCAAAAATTTTTAAATCAAAATCCATCCATAACGTTTTTGCTGACAAACAGACAAACAAACTCCAGCAAAAGCATAACCTCCTTGGCAGAACTAAAAAAAAAATACAACATGTGAGGCTACATTCACCAGTTAGCAATATGTTAAAGCTCCGAGTCCGCTTTGAAGAAGTGCTGTTCAGGTGTTGCACGAGCGCCTCAACATGTGGAGAGGACACAGGTGCTGATTGGCTCACCGAACTACGTCACTACAGGACGTGCTGTCAGAGTCAGCAAATAAGCGCGTGTGTCCCCCCTTGTGTCCTGAGTGTACCGCGCCGCCGAACATCTTTGACGTGTTACAGACAAACAGTACTTTAGTTCAAACAGTCCATGTGAAATGATGATAGCGGAGGTGTCAGTTATATGATAGCAATGAGATAAGCTTTGACATGCATTAAACTAATCTTCGAGGCAATGAATCTGACTCTTAAAATTTTATTCTACTCGAATTCCTCGAAGAATCGTTTCACCTCTGTCTTCATATTAACATCTCATGTTCTATTACAGTTTATATCCACATTTTAGACATTTTTCCTCATACAATTGTATCTTAAAGACTTAACTATTGCACTGAACTACGTACATTAAATGTAATAACATTTAATTTTTATCTTCAGTTTCTCAGTTTTCACTTTATTTTTTATATTACTCAACGCAATGCATGTTTTGTTTTTGTTTTGTTTTTTACATTAGCTTGAATCAAGCATTCAACAGGACACAAATTACACTTGAGCCCCAAAAAGTTGATTCTAAAATAAAAAAATAAAATGTAATTTAAGGATTCGACATGGAAGATTTGTTTATGAAATGAACGGAGTCTGTGTTGTGTTGAGAGCAGCTCGTTTTCTATATTATAGTTGTTTTTGTCAGCTAATCAAAGCTACTGTTGCAGCATAAGGACCAGAACAAAGGCACTGAAGGATTTTATAAGGGGAAAAAAAATCTAAGTCCTCTGCACAGAATTGTACAGGCTGTGATCATGCATGTAACAGACACAGATCATTATTACCTTAGCTTGATTAATGACAACAAACAACCAGGTCTCAGCACAAAACAGACTCCAACACAAACTTCACATGAGCACACAAGCAAGCATGAATTATCCAAAATGAACCTCTAATAATAAAAAATATAATGTATTGGCAAAGCCTGAAACTTTATCTTTTATATATATATATATAAAAAACAACAAGAAGAAAGAAAAGCAAACATACAACTACTTGTTGCCACAGTCGGTACAGAGGATATCTTTGCCATTGGCTACAAAACGTTTGTTGGACAAACTGAGGGAGCATCTCTTGCAGTTGAAGCAGTATTCATGCCATGAGCTTCCCTCGTAGTTCACAACGTTCACACCTTTGCCAAAACCTGCAAGAGACGAAAGGATTTGATACTGGATTATGACGACATGAACTCATATGGTGCAACTTGTGTGCTGCAAGTGAGACTCTGCTTGAATTGAAAGTAACCTGTGATAGGGTTGTGGCAGCCGCTGCATTTCTTTGCCACTGTGTTCTTGTAACACTCGACGCAGAAAACCTGATCCTGGTGGTTGGTGAAACTGGTGCCGGCCAGAGGCTTGGAGCAGGTGCTGCACACAAAACAGTGACTGTGCCAGGGCTGGTCCTGGTAGTTCACTCCTCCAGAGGTGATGGGCTGCAGATATAGGGAAGGTGGCACACATGGGAATATTGATATTATTAGGTTATATATCTGCAACTGTGTGTAATGTGAAAGATGAATTACCTGATAATGTCGGTGTTGTGAATCTGTACTTTACTTTGTTTGTATTTTTATTTTTTAAATTCTATTGACTTTGACTTTGACTTCAATACATTTCTCGGTACTTGTTACAAAAATTATGTAGATTTGGTGTTTTCACTGCGAAGATTACCAGTGATTGCAACAGAGTCAGGAAGCTGGTTTGTTATTGGGTCAAATCACATAATGAAAAAGTGTAAACGACTGTTGAAGTGAGGGAGAGTTGAAATAAGTTCTGCCGTAAAACAGGTTAGTTTTGTGTCAATGGTTCAGACTATGTTTTGAGGTGTCACATAAGCTTCATAATTTGCTTCTGTTTAAATAAAAAAAAGTAATCTGGCATTTATAATAACAGCAGTAGTTTAACATTGTTTAGGTTCTTGAAACCTTGTTTTGAAATGTGGACTCTAGGCATCATTTTTAATAGTTTGCCTATCTTTTACTTTACCGTGCTTTAAAATTCTGGATAAACTTTACAATAATCCAAATTGTGATTGCCATTGGAAATACAAGTGGTGCCAGGAACAACAAACCCACCCCTTGCAAATATTTTAGCTCTTCATGAACATCTCCTTCTCAAAATGTGAGACTAAGGGTTTGACCTTTCAAGGTCACTCAAGGTCAAAGGTCCTGCCGGCATTTTGAAGACAAGAGACAAAAAGACACGAATGAAAAGGACATTACTGATCTGCCCTCACTCTTATGATTGTGAAAACATGTTTTTGGTGACCTTTGACCTACATTCACCAAAATGTAACAGGCTCTATTCTGGACCACCTTGCACCATTCCTGAACATTTCATTGAAATTGGACCAGGAGTTTTTCATAAAGGTGCTGATAAATGGACAAACAAAGAAGCTCAATCAAAAACAAACTTGCCTCCCCCTTTTTTGGGGGGGTGGGGGGGGTAACAAAAAACAGCATTTACCTTTTTGCAGCTAACACAATGTTTGGCAAACTTCTTGTCATAGCAGGGGCTGCAGTAAATGTCATTTCCTTTGGAAAGGAAACTCTGCGATCCTATTGGTCGTTTACAGTTGGAACAGGTGAAACAGTCATCATGCCATGCGTTGCCTTTGTACTCCATACTCTCTGTGCCTATACATAACAAGAAATAAACTGATGACACAACACACAATTGGGAATTCTTCCAAAAATATCCAAATAATTGTTGACTTACCGGCCAGTATGGGTTTGTAGCAGCCATGGCAACGTGGAGCGTCCTCTCTGGAGCAGCACTTTCCACACATGATGCGGTCATCCTTAGTGCTGAAGGGTTCTTTGGCCAAAGGTTTGTAACATTTACAGCAGCGGAAACATTCCTCGTGCCAGTGTCGGCCCTTATGGCTGAGCTCCTAGAGGATAACCACCAAAACAGAATGTAAGTCAGACTGAAGCCTTACAGGTATATGACAAATACCAGCCAAACTCACATACCTTCGTCTCCACAGAGATGGGCCGGTGGCACTCGGCACAGCTGTTGGCGCAGAACTTAGTGTGGCAGCGGATGCACACAGGCCGAGCCTCACTGCGGACAAACCTCTTCCCCCCGAGGTCCTCCCGGCAGTAGAAACAGTGTGAACTCTCTGCCATCGTGACACAGACGGACACACACACACACACACACCTACCGCAAACACAAAAAGAAGTAAAGCTGTCATCATAACCTGGGTATGAACTACAGGTCTGTGTCTCCTATTAACCCTGAGGAGTCCCTGAACGCACCATTGTGTCCTAATCACATTCAATATGGTAGATAATAGAGAACAGAGTGAGTGAGTGTCGATGTCAAGTCAATAGTGTTGAAAGGCCAAGTCCAGTCAGATTTATGCAAAGGTTGAAGTACTTCCTTTACTGTACTTAACTATAGTTTTTAGGTATCTGTACTTTACCTGAGTATTTATTTTTCTGGCAACTTTTTACTCTTACTCCTGGCATTTTTGTATAAATATCTCTACTTTATACTCTTTACTTTCTTGGAATAGAGTCATTATTTTTTCAAACTAGACACGTGACAGTACGAAATATGGGTCGTAATTATGATTTACTATAAATACTCATAATTTTGACTTTTTATCTCATAATTTTGACTTTTATTTAATAATTTTGACTTTTTATCTCGCAATTTAGATTTTTAAAAACCTCATAATTATCCTTTTTTGATTTTTAAATCTCCTATTTATGACTTTTGAATTGTCCATACCCACAAAACCAAGTACCATGACCCAATAAAACACATCATCTACGCAGTAACAATCTTTTAAAGGTTTTATTTTTGGATATTTTTTGAAAATGTCCTGGGGTTTTTTTCCTGCTTAAATAAGTATTATTTCATCCATAGCAAAAAAAGTTGTTTTATTTTATTACACTTGAGAAGTTGTACTTTTCTTCTTTTACTTCAGTAAAGTAGTTGAATTAGTACTATTACTTTTACCAGTAGCTATACTTCTACTTAAGTACAGAATGTGAGTACTTTGACCACCTCTAGACATATGATAGACAAAAATTGGTATTTTCCTGCACTGAACACAGACCAAATGTGATGACAAGCTTGCAAAAAAAAAAAAAAAAAAACATGTCACTGCATTTAATGGAAAACTGCACGACATCCACCAAACAGGTGTGTGGCATCTGCTGTTGCCTGACTGATTTTATAAATAGTTATTCATAATTTTCTGAGTTGTAAAAATAGAACATGTGGCAACACTGGCATCATAATGTAAGACCAGATTATTTTGGAAATAGTTGTGTAAAATTTTCTTAATTTTTTTTTTTTAATGTGTTTTCAAATAGTTGTACTTTAAATAGCTTTATATTCTAAATTATAAAATGAATACATAAAATATAAGTACTTAATTTACAAGTTTATGCTAAGTTATAAAAAAAATTCACTTTTATGTTCTTTATCTGATCATTTTATGTGCTTGAAATAAACCTAAATTAAGTTGACCTGAGCACCACAGAGGGGCGCTGTTGAGTCACTCAGAGGATGAGGAAGTGATGGTACTGTAAGGTTTTGGTTTAAATGCTGACCAGGTGCACATACCTGAGTTTCAGTATGTTTGCATATGTGCTTAGTATGTGTGTCAGAGTGTTAACATGTTCTGAATATCACGTATCCCCCTCCTCGTACCAAGGCCTCGTCTGTCCCGATAGACTGAAGCACGTCATACAGTTGATAACGTGGACGATAACACTCTATTGGCTGATTTGATGAAAGAACAATCTAATCAACTCACAAATATTCAGGATCACATGAATGTAGGATTAAGACATACAGTACTGTGCAAAAACCCTGGGCTGACATTAGGTTTGTTAGTTTAATACAGTTATATTATATAGTTGTGGAAATAACGTTTTTAGACAACTTTAAAATTTCACACAATCTCATATATAATCATGAAATATCAGAATAAGAAAATATCTGAATATATTTTTGTGTTTCAAAAGCTGTGGTTCCATAAGACAGACAGTGATAGAAAGATTTCTGTGTTTCTTGTTTGCATTAAAAATAAACAAATAAACAGTTCTGGATGTGTTTCATTATTTCCCTGAAACATTCAGTACTTTATTTTATTTATTTATGCTTTTAAATTATTATTATTTATTTTATTTTCTAAGTTTTTTACCCAATTACCCAATGGCTACTTGATTACAAACTTGGCCCTCATAAGACATGTAAATAAGTGTGTGTGTGTGTGTGTGTGTGTGTATGTTTCTTTAAGCCAAACAGACAAAATAAAATGCTCATCTTTTTCATCTGTAGTGATATTATAGCCTGTTTTACACATTTCAGTCAGTGAACTTTGTATTAATTTAATATTTTCCAACACAAAGCTGAACTATGATGAATTCAATGTAACACCCAAACACATGACAAAGTACAAATTATTTATTTAAGGATCTGCAGCAAGTGCCAAAGATACTCAAGTCCACAGTCACTCAGTCTGAGTCCAAATCCAAGTCCGCCTCAGCCTCATGTCATTAAAGTTCCAAAACTGGAAGATAGAGTCCAATAATGTGGCTCTAACTATGTCTTTAGTACCATTATGTAACTGATTTCCCACACCACAGTGAAATAATTACTTTGTCCTAAAATACACCAGGCATAACTTTCCTAAAGTTAGACTTAAGATTCGTATAAGAAAGTAGTGATTACAGGGTCAGGATGTTTTAAAGCCAGTAACACACATGAAAATGACAAATACACGTCTGCACAAACACACTGAAATGTGGAGGAAGAGGCCGCGGCGTGTTCACTAAGTTACTTCCCACATCACATTCACGCTGGATGACCAGGAGGAATTCTCCTGAACTGCAGCCTGTATATATGTGTGTCTGTGAGGTGAACACATGAAGGAATGCTTGGCATGACATATGCGGACAGATCTGGAACGTTGACAAGACTTTGACAGAACCACACACACATACTCTCCACTTCTAACACGGACCACTCCCTTCAAAAACCACCAAAACCAAAACGACTGCAGTGTTGGTGTAGCATGTCAGCGCACATTCAGGAGGAAGTTCTGGTTTTCCCTCAGGGACAAAGTTACCATGAGTTTTGGCAGCGTTCACAAAGGCTTAAATCCTCCTTTACTCAGTGTGTTTTTCTTAAACTGTCCTCTAAATTTTGTTTGTTCGTTTGCACATATAAAGAGCATACAGGTTAAAAATATACATACATACACACACACATATATATACACACACACACACACACACACATATCACATACCAAAGAAAAAAAAGAAAACAGAATATAGAAAGATGACCTATACATAATGAATGTGCTAGAGGCTGGAAAAAAGCCATAAGGTTTGTTCGAGTCCACCTCCATTAACAATTTAATGTTGATAATAATATTTTCATAAATAAAGGAAAATATAATTTGTTATTTATATTATAAAGATGCAAACTTATAAGGTAAAAATGTGAGAATACAACGAGCTAATGGGATTTATGACTTAATATAATAACTTAACCTAATTTTAAATAATTTAATAACCTAACTTAACATTGATTTAACCTAATATAATAAGTCAAGTGGGGAAGAGAAGTGATTTTTAATATTGCATTTAAAGCTAATTGTTGAAGTGAAACTTTTTAATTCGGGAGGGAAATTATTCCACATTTGTATCTTACACTGTTTGGGCCATGAATGTTCTAAGTAAGGGAATGTGTAGATGGACACTTTGTCTAGTTTGGTAATTGTAAAATTGTAAATTACAGGTTAAATTTAGCACTGCAGACAAGGCCACACTTGTTACACATTAAAACAAATAGAATGAAATCTAGACAAACTGAGTCGAGTCATGTCCATCTTAGATAATATTGGGCTAATATTAGTCTAATAATAAGACTTCATTAACACTAATACTTTTATTGGTTCGATTCCTGCTCAGCTTGTAGCTGTTAAGCGGATCCTTGAAAAGTCTTAAAAGGCATTGAACTCATTGTTCTATAAATAAGGCCTTAATTGCCATTAAAATGTCTTAAATCAAATTTTCAAAAGTCTTAAAAATTTGGACACATTAGTAAGATTTATGTTAGTTTGAAATTAATCATATTTGGTAACATTTAGGCTGTCTGTATTCCTAAAATAATTTAGGGGTGAGTAGAAAATGAGGACACATCATTTTGTGGGTGTAGTATTCCTTTACTCAAATGGATTATTGCATCTGATGCGCATTGACTATATGTATATGCATATGTAATTTCATTGTGATATCTCAAGTATTCATTGACTTATAGCATGATATGTCTCCGCGGACACACACACACACACACACACACACACACACACACACACACACACACACACACACATACTGATGACAATAATCTCTCGCAACCAATGTTGGGAGAGATGAATTATTAATGCCAGCTTTAAATGATGACAATAACATGAGGACATCAGTAAAATGACCACAAGCTAATGTTAATATTATAATATTATTATTTTTTTTTTTTTTTTTTTTTCTTCCAGCTAAAGATTGTATTATAACGCCATACTTCATATGTCGCACACATCTAACTCAAATAACACAGGAAACAAAACTAAAGAAAGATGAATAAAAACAAACTAAAGTAATAAAAGTCACTGCAGGGTAAAGAACGTCAACCGATGACAAACTATGTAATTAAAACACTCTTTCAGGCTGTGTATTTAGTCTGTTTAACCTGAGCCACAAATCTGTGATAAAGTTTTTACTGTGCAGAAATAACTTTTTTACACTTTGACAAACAATAAAGCTATAAATGGAGGATAGTAATAGTCAGGTTTGATATTTGTCTTCCTCTTTAGAGACCTGTTAATTCATCACCTATTAACGGAAAAACCAGCAGCAGGATGTTTGTGGACTGGGTGAAGTTACTCATCCATTCTCTACCCAATGACAGCAAGTTCAGACAATTAACTGCTATTGTTCACTTCTTTTCATACACTGACTGCACAGAAAAACATGTATTGACAGATTGTGTAATAGGTTACAAGCACATGCAGTACTCTGTATGTCAAGGCAATAATAATCCTTGGCTATTGGCGTGGTGAAAATGTTATCTGATGGGAGCTGAACAATGGCTGGCAGGAAAAGCGCCAGTATCCACACAAGTCTGCAGAAAATAAATCACATTTCGCTGACGTCAGCTGCCTCTCGGGACACTGCTGTTGCATGTCTTACCTTATTTTACCACAATAAATTCCTGCTGTGTCATACCATGACGGCAGGTATACTTCTTTTTTTTTTTTTTTCTGCGCAGACTGCCAATAAAAACTCTTTGTAATGATCTCTATGGAAACAGTTAAATGTCGGATTAAACTTCGGTGAAATCAAAGTTTCAGCCAAAGACAACTGTGCATATGTGTGTACTTGTATTAATCACACTGCGAGGACATAAATCTACTCTCACACTCCCATTATACAGACTTATTTCCCAGATGGGGATGAAAAGAAGTGCTCCACAATCAACGTCATGACGTCCTTGTAAAGACTAGTTTTTAGGCTTTAAATCCTCTCTTTCTAGTTAATATATAATATTCAGTTCTTCAAGGAGCTATATATAGTAACTAGAGTGAGACCCATGGGGACAGACAGGCTGATGTGGTAGTTTTTATGCAGACTTTAGGGAAAAAATGTGTGTGTGTGTGTGTCTTTGCTTGTATTCCTATTTTTATGGGGACATTCACATACAGGGTCAGGCAAAATGAAAGTGATCTGACACATTTGTAGGTTTAATAAAATGCAAATGAAAGAAACAAAGAATGTTTTTATTTTTGAAAAGTACCTTCATATAAGGCCACTTTTTTTCATATAATGCCACTTTTGTTTTGCTTCTTTATAATGCCATTGTTTTTTATTGTTTCTATTTCAGTTGCTGCCATGACTTGGATTGGTGAGCACGGAGCTTTCATTGTGGAAACATTTATCAAAACAAACAAATCTGTAACTGCAACACAACAAGCGTTCCATTTGTACTTCAATCGTGTTGGTAACCCATAACAACATCATGTTTCAAGCTGGTACGGGATCATGTCTACCAAGATGTCAACATTTTGAGTCACTAAGGACAACCAGAATGAATCCATATAAAAGGTGCACTGTGGCTTTTAGAGAAAATTTAAGTTTTTTTAAGTGCGCCTTATAGTCCATAAAATACGGTATTTGGCAGCTCAGTGCGTCCACTACCGCGTTCTGTACCTTTCATATTTCGTATATATTCCATAAATATAAGAAACTCACACTTCTTTATTTACAATACAAAGTGGCACAGTTTTTAGAATCAAATATGATCGTCTTTTTTATTTGAGGGGGTCTCGATGTTGGTCTAAAATGTTTCTCATAATGGTCTAACTTAGTGATTCTTCAAAGAACCCTGAATTTCATAGTGGTTCCCACTGCCTTGTTTTCAATCCTTTCCTGGCTCGCTCTTCTACTCATTGCTGTTCAAGTGTTTGCGTTGCTCCCTCCTCTCTACTGTTTCCAGCCTCTTAGTTATAACAATCAGAGCTTGGCGTGGTTACATATCTGCCGTGTTAAGATAACGCACACAGGCTACATCATGTAATGTGGACAAAAGGACAACTGAGGACATAAACAAAAACACTGAAATAACAACAGAACAGAACATGTGACATAGCGTGTGTGTTTGTGTCTGTCTGTGTGTGTGTGTGTGTGTGTGTGTGTGTGTGTGTGTGTGTTTCTGTGTTGGCATGAGCTTATCGCTGAAGAATGTGGTGGAAAACTGAGTAACAGGAAGTCTGTATCAGGATGGTGAAGTTGGCACAATCCAAGTACACACACACACACACAGATGTTTTATTTGCACAGGCTACTACTGGACTAACTGTATCTACATTACCGTATCATGAAAGTCTGCAGATGTTATAGTCAACATTTGACTTGTAGAAAAATGCTTTTAATTGTGAACCTGGTTTGGCAGCCAGTCCAAAACCTCCAGAGGTGTTAAAAGTACTCACATCCTGTACTTAAGTAGAAGTACAGCTACTTATGTGAAAAAATAGAAGTACTGATTCAACTCCTCTACTTAAGTAAAAGTAAAAAAAAAAAAAAAAAGGAACATTTCTTAATTGTAATTAAATATAAAAGTCAAAAAAAAATTTTTTGTAATAATACTTATTTAACCAGGAAAAATCAGAGAAGTTTCAAAAGTATCAAAATTAAACCCTTTAAAAGTGAGTTAGTGTTAGATAATGTGTTTGATCAGGTCACAGTTACTCAGTTTTGTGGATATGGACAGAAAATGTAAGACAAATGAAAAAAAAGTCACAATTAAGATAAAGTCATCATGAGATTTTTTTTTTTTTTAAGTTATAAATATGAGATAAAAAATGCATAATTTTATGACAAAATGTTAAAAAAGTGAAATTAAAAGTCAAAATTATGAGATAAAAAGTTACAATTGTGAGACAATTAGTCATATAAATATAATATATAAAGTCACAGTTTGTCTCTTCCACTGTTTTTTCCCTCTGAAGTGACTTAATTTTCGTACTATCACATCTGTTGAGTTTGAAAAAGTAACGCATCTATTCTGAGAATGTAATGAGTATAAAATAGATATTTATACTAAAATGTAGGGAGTAAAAGTAAAAAGTTGGCAGAAAAATAAATACTCAAAGTATAGATACCTCACAAATCTACTTAAGTACTTTTACTGAGTTACTACAAGGAAAATGTAGTATACACATTAGATGACTGCTGCCTCTTTCTTTTTTTTTTATGTTTACGTGCTGTCCCGTTTTAAAAGCACACTTTTTTTGTCAGGTTTTTACCCTCAGCCACACTGGCCAGTAGGTCAGTAGGCCGTCCGTACATCTGTCCAAAAACTTTTATATGCACTGATAAGTCCGGCCACTGGGGGCAGTAGTGCACCTGATAAGTCATGCTGAGGGGTTTAAAGTGTGCATATGATATGTTCAGTTTTAGGAGTATATGCTACTACATAATTACAACGGATTCTGTTTTTTTTTTTCTTTTAAATTCTCATGTTAAGAATGTTTTTTCTGTTTTTCTTCTTGCAAAAATTAAGTATCACATTAAACTCAATTGAAAAAACAAATAAAACACTAAAGCAAGAGAGACGTCTGATACAAAACAGAATAAAGTTTCATCAACAAACTGAAAAATGACAATAAATACGTCAGTTAAACAACACTGACAAATTTTAAATCACTCATTTACACTGAATTGCTCTTTAAAACAGAAAACTTGAAACTTGAATATTGGAAAAACGGCAAATTTTTACGATACTTCTCATAAATGTATTAATAATCCCATATAAATATATACATTTTCTTGTAAATGTATTAATTTTCTTCCTGATTTTGAATAAACCAAATGAAACTGAGCCTTTCCTAAATACAATATGATAGAAATACTGAAGAAAAACTGTTAAAAAAAACAACCACAAAACTATTACTACAGATCTGTTACCACATAAACTGTCTAGTTGAACAATTGAAATTCATTTGATGTTGGAAGTTGGCAATGAATGCATTTATACACTTGTTGAGGTAAACTGCAGATTAAGGCTGTTAACAATACCTTTCACATTACACACAGCTATTTGATCCATGTTATTACAAAAATATTGATTAGAGCAGCTTTAAAGTTCATGGTGCAGCTGCAGACCAACCCCTGTGGGAACGTTCCCAGCGCTGATTCCATTAATACTGTCTCAAAATAAATATACTTCAGTGATTTAACTTGTCCGGCTAAACATTTGCTCACCACATCAGCTTGCGAAGTAAAATAATTGTTTTATTTGGCTTGGAAACGCCACATTCCAGACAGAAAAATAAGTTATGTCGAGCGAGGTCAAAGCATGTCCCGATACAACGAGGCAAAAATAATGACTTTACCAGGTTAGAGATATTCGACTCCCTCGCTTTAGTCTGCTCTAAGTCTCTACATCTAAATTCTGGTCTGTGTTTTCTTATTCAGATGTCTGTCAGAGGAGGGCAGCTGACAAAACTACATGAGGATAATGTGCAAAAAAAAAAAAAGAAGTAAGAAATCCATGACCAATTTCCATTTCCATGAGTATCCATGACTGTGTGTGTGTTTTACAGACTCTCTATACTACATCACAAGAACATAACCACTGTACGACCCAGCATCCTCTTCCAGGAGTAGAATTTACTGTTAAGATGAATTCCTGTGATAGTTCAGCCCTCAGCGCTGCCTTCAAGGTTGTCCTGCTTCCAAAAACTAAACCCACTCCTCCTTTATAAATCTCCAACCAACAAAACCTGTGTAAATGTCAGTTTGTGACCATCCTGACCCTAATAAACCTTCAGTTGAACTCTAATGTCTTTTAAAGGTTCAATGTGTTATATTTAATGATATCAAGGGATGAAGGCGCAGAATTCATACAAAATACTCCCCACTCCCTCCTCTGTGGTGTGTTTTTTTTTTTTTTGTTCATTCTGCGCTTTTAGTTCAGGAGATATTATTAATCTTTTTTCATGTAATTTTGTACATATTAAGAATCTTTTTTTGCGTACTTTCAAGGAAGTTGTATTCTATCCTATTTAACTTTTTTTTTACATTCAATTTCTATTTCATAAATCATTTTTAAATCAATTTCATTTCCTAAATTTTTTTTGTACTGCAAAACAGTGGTTCTATCATGTACCATTGATCAAATGAGAATATAGCTTAGTCTGAAACCCTCCAAATGTCATGTTTGTAATGTAAACCAATCACATTTTGATGTCAAAAACATAAAAATACTGCATAAAAATGTAAAGAAAAAAAATTTCAGTCTGTTGTATATCAATGATTAACGGCAACGTTGGTTAATATGCATTATTAAATTTGGTCCACACTCAAACATTATAAAGGATGACAATGTACTTTAGCAGAATGCTATGTGTGACACTGAAAAAAATAAATTTGTCTGTTCTTAATCACCTTAGAAACATGTCCAACTGGCTCAGTCTGATAAAGCAACTCATTCCAATGCAGCAAAACATTACAATTCTTTAATTTCACATGATTGGGCACACACTATAACCCTGAAAAAGGTAGCATAACAAATAACAGACAGTATAAATAACATTTAAAGGGATAGTTTGTTTTTTTTCCACATGAATCTGTATGGGATCAGTGTCTTTACTCTGGTGCACCCACAGTGACTTACCCCCCGACAGTGTCCTGTGAGTCGAGTTCTACGGTTGCCAATGGGGGAAAACGCATTGCATCGATTAAACGCTGCAAACACAAGAAAGATGCACAAACAAAAACGCATACACATAAAACAAATGCAACACACGTGTCCTGCAAGAGAAAAATGCTGCAATAACAGAAACGAAGCAGAAGCAAAAACGTACAAACCCTCAAAAGAAATGCCAAAGAAAATTGCCCATGCAAATACCCAAAAACGGACCAGAAGTTGACTCACAGGACACAGTCGGGTGTCAGGGGTAAGTCACTGTGGGTGCACCAGAGTAAAGACAGTGAACCCATAAAAATTCAAATCTCTTTAAGTTGGAAATTTAAATTGAAGTGTTTTCAAAGCTTAAATATTTGGATTGGATGTCCAAATGTGTCTATCTAAATAATGAAAATGTTAAATTCTACTAAATCTAATACATTAACTAAGCAGTCAGAGACAGCAGACCTCCGCCAAGGCTTAATATGGTGTCATATGACGTGATCGAGCCATAGGTGTTGACCCATCTGATGTCTGAAGGTGAGACGATGTGAATAAAAAAAAAAAAAAAACAAGATTCTATCTTGTCTGAATCCTGAGATATTAGCACTGATGTGTTTTAGTTGTTGACCTTTAGTGCGACCCTGACATTTGACCTTCATTGTTCAAAATCTAATGGGTTCTTCCTGGACCCATTATCTATCATTCCTGAAAGTTTAATCAAAATCCATTCAGAACATTTTGCGTAATCCTGCTGACAGACAAAGCAGAGGTAATAATTAAAACATAACTTAAAAAATACTCTAAAATGAAAAAATCCACATCTAAAATCCACAAATAATGATGCTTTTTACAACCCTGAGTTGAACAGCCTGACAGCTTGTTGGACAGAATCTGTCCATCAGTCTGGTGGTCCTGCTCTGGATGCTCCCTGAGGACAGAGGGACAAAAAGTGCCTTTGCAGAGTGGGTGGGCTCCTTCATAATGCAGTCGACCCTCTTTCTACACTGGTGGTGTTACTGTTTGTGGTGGTGGGAACGTAAATAACTAAGTAGAAAAACCCTCGGAGTCCGGAGACTCCGCCAAGGCAGATCACCGCCCCTCCTGAAAGACAGCGCCCCCCCCTCCACTGATCACCACCAAGCTTTTATCAGTTGTTTCTTGTGCCAGTATCAACATTTCCTGAACATTTCAACCTAATTTTTCTAATTATCTTGCTACAAATCACACACGTGCCCACCCCACATACCTCCACCAATTACCACCAAAATGTAATCAGTTGTTCCTTGTGCCAGTATCAACATTTAATTTTCCTTTTCCATTCATTTTTTTGAGTTATCGTGCACACAGACAGACAAACATAACTGCCATTCCTACCAGTAATAATGAACTACAGTCAATGATGAGACACAGTTCCGAGTTCAAAATTCATATAAGGTGCGTTCTTACGGCCTGGGGGTACAGGCTGTTAGGACAGTCTTTTTGTGTGAGTAATATATTTACAATTTACAAAATATTTTTATGAGCCAAAAAAGTCATAATGGCAATAAAATAGCATGTAGGTTTGTGTGGAAATGGCTCAGTGGACTGTATCTGTCATTAGAAATCAGTCTCATGAAATGATGTAGTATGTGAAGTAAGTTCTTTTGTTATGTCGTGTGTTATTTAATGACATTTGATCACATGTCAATTTACACCAAGATCTCCGGTTCACATAGACCTAACCCACAGTGTGTGGTATTTGACACAGCATGAACACACGCAGAAAGCTTATAATGCGTACAGATAACACACCAGTGTTATATTTACATGAGTTATGATATTATGTTGCTCATTATATAAAACGGACGTTACCTCCGCATACTGCACGTCGTTCTTCATGAGCGAGGGGAAAAGTTTGAAAAAGAGGTGAAAGTCACTATGGTCTGGTCATGTTGGAGCTGCAGAAATATCATCTGACTCTGAACAGATCACGAAGGGAGAACATTCTGTCAGCCGTGACCTTTCATTTGCACTTGATTTGAAGTCAATCAGACGAATAGTTCCAGACATATGAACAAAAGAGTGTTTAGTGATTTTAAACTTTTGAACAGCTCCCTGTGGGCAATCTAGAAATGGTAAATCATCCGAAATCAAATCTGTTTTTCCTTTTTATGATATTCATTGATTTCTAAACTGAATATTTTTCAAATTATTGCATCCAAAAGAAGGACATTTGGGAGTGATCAGACCAAAAATATAATATCCCCAAAACTCAGTTTGGGGACATAATTATAGTGACATTAAAGGGAAATAAAAAAGGCTGCAAAAAGGTTTATGTTCCAAAATGTGGTATTTGTAAAATTTATATTTGATGCTAAAATCAATGATGTTGGGAGCAAAATGTTGCCAAGAATGGCAAAAAAAGATTATAAAAAAAAATCACATGGCAAAATGTTTTGTTTGGATTATGTTAAAAGGGATAATAATAATAATAATAATAATAATAATAATAATAATAATAATAATAATAATAATAATAATAATAATAATAATAATAATAATAATAATATCTCAGATTTTACAGAGTTAAATTTTAATTAGTTTTTTTTTTACTTTTTTAATACCTTAAGTGTCTTAAATTGATTTAACACACCAGATCTGCTTTTCAGTGACTCATCTTAAATCTCCTCCAACTCCATATTCTCCATCCTTAGAAATCAACATCTATATTAAGATCAAATTTTTAAAAATCCCTTGATTCTCATTAGGGATTGATGAAAAGTCGACTATAAAAAGAGGCTGTTCTTCATATCCATTCTGTTCTCTTAAAGTCGCAACAGGCAAAACACAACAGGGAGTTACCGTGACGTGAAGTCAGACAAATTGCATAAAGTTTTACGACACTGTGAAGTATTTTATGGGTCTGAGCTCATGATAATTTCTTTAACATGCAGGCACCAGCTTCAAGTAAAACCAAAAAACTCCCTGTGGTATTCATGTATATGTGTGTGTGTGTGTGTGTGTGTGTGTGTCGTACAGTACAACTTTGAACTTCAATGTTTATTATCTTACAACCAACGCAGAGATGCTAAAGTTATATTTTAGTCCTAGTTACAGTTAATTATGGTTATTTCCACATATCCAACATTAGGGTGTGTGTATGTGTGTGTGTGTGTGTGTGGGGGGGGGGGGGGGGGGGGTTACACTGGAAAAGGTCAGCTTCTCCTTTCACTCTGAGTCATTCAACACTGTACATGACCTTTTTTTAATCACTATAATAATAATCACATGCTGTATTTGTGCCATCTATGCATATTCAACATGTGGATTTAAGGTGGAAAAATATCAGTCACACATGACTTAGATTTTGTTTAACTCATAAAAACCCAAAAGAATCTACTGATCTGAAATGTTTTAACGAGTGATCGACTGATCACTGAAGCCCGTGGAGTTGGATCAATGACAGTGAATGGACCCACTTTATTATTTATACGTTCAGTTATTGAAATCTTTGGTTTTGTCTTTTTCTAATGCAGTATATTAACGCTCACATTTAAGCTACATGATCATTCATTTAAATATAGAAAAATACCTGATTTTCACTGAACAAGTAATAAAAAAATAATAATATTACAATTAGGGCTGTCAAAGTTAATGCATTAACACGGATTAATCCATCATGATGAATAATCTGATTAAAAATGTACCACAATTAAATACAACAGTTGTTTATAGTTGTTTTGTTCAAACTGTCAGAGGTGTTAAATAAACATTTTAAATGCATATACTGTATGTTCATATTCTTCCATATGGTTGGGATATTTTATCATATTTTTTGGTGTTTTTTTTCTGTGTTTTAGAAGAGTTTTTGAATATATTTAGAATTTTACAGTGCTTCTTTGTGGTTTTATGGGTGGGGGAGGGTATATTTTATTGGATTTTAGCATGTTTTGTATATTTTCTTTCTTTGCATTTTGAAATAATTATAGTCATAATTAGTGTGTTGTATTTTTTCATTTCATTAATTTCACTTTTAATCTGTAACTTTATTGTTTCTGTATGCGAGTTGTCTAAATTTACGCCACTTTATAAGGACCTGATGTTTTATTAATCCGCCAAGGAAAGGCAGAGTTATGTTTTTGTCTGTTAGCAAGATAACTCAAAAACTTATGGACGGATTCCTGAAATTTTCCAGAAATATTGATACTGGCACAGGGAATAACTTTGGTGGTGATCAGTAGAGGGAGATCTGACTTGGCGGAGTCTTCACTCTCTCCGAGTACTTTTCTAGATTCATTTTTATTTTCTAATTATTTGGAGAAAACTGCAATATTCCCCCCAGTGGTGGAAACT
This sequence comes from Siphamia tubifer, assembly GCA_020466265.1. NCBI lineage: Eukaryota > Metazoa > Chordata > Actinopteri > Kurtiformes > Apogonidae > Siphamia > Siphamia tubifer. The sequence goes on from CM035796.1 coordinate 13,532,779, forward strand.
AAAGGTTACATAATAATAATAATAATAATAATAATAATAATAATAATAATAATAATAATAATAATAATAATAATAATAATAATGGATTGTATTTATATGGCATTTTTTGGCCACTCAAAGTGCTTTACATTATTGACCCATTATTCATTCACTCTTACATTCTCCCTCTGGTGGTGGTAAACTACACTTGTGCCCTGGGGCAGACGTGGCTGCAAACTTGCCCCTACAGCCCCAATGACCACCACTGAACATTCATACACCAGTGTGAGTGGAATTGGAGGCAAGGAGGGTGAAGTGTCTTGCTTAAGGACACAACAGACTGACTAGGACAGAGTGGGAATCGAACCGCCAACCCTTCAGTTATTGGACAATCCGTTCGACCAACTGAGCCCCAAAGTTACAGGCAGTACTTGGGACGAGTCTCAAATATAGTAGACTATAAATGGCTATGATTGTTTCTGTTCAAGTCTGTTAAAAACAATAAGTGTCATTATAAAGCTATGTTTGTTTTTATATCAATCTTTTGGTTTGCCACAATAATGTTATGTATGGAAATGAAAATACCATAACCCTTTTATATATATGAAATATGAGAACCTTAGTCAGGATTTTTTCCCCCAAAGTATTTCTTTTTTTTTTTCTTCTTTTTACGCATGAAGAAAAACAATGTGATTTATTTATTAAATTTTTTTACAGAACCTTTTTTTTTCATGGAGTTATAAAAATTCCCACTCAGCTGGACACCATGTGTTTAATATTTGAAGCAAATACATATGTTTTTAAAACACAATATCATATATAGATATGTGATATAGTGTGAGAAAACTAAGAAATAAAACCATTTTTAATGCAGATAATCTGATATTCTAACAATATTTATTCCTCACTTGATGGAAATAATGTGCTTAAAATGTTTAAGCAAATGGTACAGTCTAACAACTAGCAATTGATTTACTCAAACATGTTAGTGCAGATTAGGTTTATGAACAACATCAAATTTACACTATTGGCATGAACTGCAGTGCTGATGTCCCACTGTGTCAGCTAATATGCAACTAAAATGACTAAACCTATGAATATACAAGAGAACAGCTGTAGAATAGTGGTCCACTGTAGATACCACTATGAATGAAAGGGTTAACTTGTGGACTTTTCTCAAAAAATGTTAGGTGAGATTAAAAAATATATTAATTAGATCAATTAATAATGAATTACTCTCAGTTTTTTAATCTATCTCTTGACAGCACTAGGAAAAAACATATTTGGAAGGTTCCTCAAAAATGGTTCTGGGTTATGAAAAAAAATAATAGCTGTAGTGTAATAAAACAAGTATGAGCACACACACACACACACACACACACACACACACACACACTCTGGACACAATGAAAAATAGCCATACAGGAATTTTAATTGACCTGTGTGAAGCATTTTTTTAGTTTCAGTGGTTCCATCACTGAGTGAAAAAAGGGCCTCCTAACTGGAAACAGATTTCAGAAGCAGGCCAGGCTTCCACAAGTCAGCATGTAACTGTAGATCTAACACACACACACACACACACACACACAGACGGACAGAAAGACAGCCAACGCCCCAGACAACTTTAAGGCTTGTTCCCTGTACTTTGTATAAAATCAGACTAAAAACCATAAACCCAGTCCATCACACACACTAAAGAAGTGAGCTGTAAGTCCATTATATCCAGTAGTGTGCATCCTAAAAGTGCACCAGTAACAGTCCCATAAACCTCCTCATACTGTTACTGGTCTACCATAGCTCTGCTTTAACCCGGGTAGGCTATATCCAGACCGGGTAGCTGACCAGGTGCGATCAGCGGGCCTTCAGCACGAGTCTTACCGGCTTTGGAGTGACGTCTGCGCCGGGGATGAGGGGTGCTGTCGGGCTGTGAAGGAGGCTGCGGAACTCTGAGTCAGTCACTTTATAATGAGCAGCAACAAGTTACACACACACACGCACACACAAAAAGGACAGAAACCGGAAATAGACAGACACGCCTTCATAATAAAGTCGGAAGTAAGGCGGATTCTGTTTTCAAAATAATGACCTGGTGGCAAAAATACAGCACTAAAAATCCTAATGTCAAATCTTCTTTTGTTCTTTTCGTTTTGTTGTTGTTGTTTAAAAAGTATGTTCCATCAGACAGATGCAAATGCAATTTTAGTTGTGTTTATTAATGTGGGAAAAAAGAGAGAGAAATTATATATATATATATATATATATATATATATATATATATATATATATATATATATATATATATATATATATATATATATATATTCATGTCTGGCACACAGTTAATAGAACACTGAGGGAAAACGTACTTTTTTTATTTAGTTATTGATATATTTGCTGAAAAAGTAACTTTTTCTTAAGTTTTCTCTGTTTTTGATAGAATAACCCTTCATAGGAAAATACCTGATTCTCACTTAACCTGTAAGTACAGTCCTATTTTTGTGGCAGATCCCAAAAAATGTGTTTTCTCTCATTAACTGATTTGTCATCATCTTTTTAAATATTATCCTCTGTATTTTGCTTATTGTGGTGTAAATCATGTCTTATATCTATTGTATTTAATTCACATATTATGTAGATGTTGATAGAAACCCAGAGAAAATTAAAAGTTGATTATATCAAAACAGAGAAAGAGAAATAATTTTTTTTTCAGCAAATATATTGCTCAATGAATGTAAAATCAAATATCTCCATTCACTGTCATTGATCCCAGTCCATGAATTTTACTAGTGATGGTGTTTCCACATTCACTCCAGAGCATCTGAACGTCTAAATGGGTCATACCTGTTGACTATGAAAAGATGACAAACTGTATTTTAAATCAATTATTTTCATGGATTAATAGGATTAGTGGATCGAAACAATTTATATATGTAGGTGTTTTTTGTTACATGTGGTTGTTTGGTTCTCTATGGGTTTAAGTTAATATGTTATGAACTTCATGTTCTTGTGAAGACAGTTTTGACCTGTAACTGTGATCAATAACATTTTTATCGAACAAAAATAGTGCTTGAATTAATATGAAATCACACTTCAGGGTCAGTTTGTGTGGTGATGTCTATCTAACATTTTGTCAGTTATGATCTTTGTTACTTCCAGGGAGAAAATGCTAGAATGATGGGAAATGTTCAAGATGTGGAATAGTTCCCTTTTCCTAGATGTTTGGATAATTCCTGAGTAAATGGACGTATAATCTTGGAAATTTTACAAGCAGCATGTGTGTGTCTAAAGTGCAGTCATTTGTTCTGTCATCAGTCTTATATATAAACTGTGAATCCAACATTTTAAAATCAAACCTATATTATTTTCTCTTGCTGCAACCCTACTTAAAGAAAGAGGATTGACTGCTTCTAGGATTCTGTGTCTCATAAAGAATAGATTAAAAGGTTATGATAAAATACTTTTGGCACAACCTGATTCTGTTTGTTGTTTTCCAGTAATTCAAGATTAAATAGCTGGAGCATCAAAAAGTATGGGTTGTGTCAATCACTTTTCTATACTCTTTCTTTTTGAAAAACAAAAAACATTCAGAAAACATGGTTCAGGTTAAAATGTTAATTACCACAGCAGTGGTGTTCAGACATCTGAACAGGTTTTCCTGGGGCGTATTCCAAAAAGCAGGTTCAATAAACTTTGAGTCTAATCCTAAACTCAGAGCTGATATGGCCTGAGTGTGGTTCCAGAATAGCTGCTTTGAATGAGGTCATTCAACTCTGAGTATATTTACCCTAACTTAGGTATGTGCACAACCCACTATAATACCCCATCATCACTGGAGCCCCAATAGCTGGATTCACCATGGCAACCACTGACATAAAGTAGTTATTTCACATATGGTTACAACAGTTTCTCCACAATATTCATATAAACAATGTTTTTCTGTTTTGTTTTTTTTTATTGGATTTTATTGTTTGAACACATTTAAAACAAAAAAGGAGCACCGTACCAAACCCAAACAAAAAAATAATATTGACAACACTTCTTTCAGCTTAACTGTTAAGTCATTAAGACAGTGCATTTCAACATGTATTTTTTATGTCTGCTAACATTTGATTATGTCATTTCAACCATTTTGTTCTAGATAGGTCAGCGCTAAAACAAGAGAGACATGTCTCATATGAAACAGAATAAAGAAGTTTCGTTAAAAAGGATTGCAAAAAGGATGACATCTGTTAAATAACACTGATAAATCTAAAATCACTCTTCAGTATAAATATCTCTTGATCTTACTGACAAACGCAAGTCTTAAAACTGATCCAAGTTTTTGTTACGTTCAGCTTGTCCATTATAATTATTGAATCATAAAATGAGCAAATCCAGTGTTAGTTTTACCCCATGAATGTATGTGTAGTATTGTTATTGTACTTTGCACTGTCCTTGGCTAACCAGCTTTAATACAACAAAAAACATATGTTACACTGCAAGCAGTCACTTACTGGCATAATTATGGGGACTTAAAAGGGTAAACATCATATATATATATATATATATATATATATATATATATATATATATATATATATATATATATATATATATATATATATATATGTACAAATAAAGGAACAATCTTACTGCACATTAGCAAATGAAATATGTACAAATCTACATTAGGTAAATTAATTTTCTGAATAGGCACTTCAATTGAAAACAGTTGAGCCAGCCCTCAGGTTATCTTTGATGATAAAACATCACACAAAGACATGGCAGTAACTTTTCTTTTTCTTCAAAAACAAACATTACTTCAGATGATGACAGAAAACCCATAAACCGACATTAGCCCTAATAATCACATCAGTAGATTTGGAGAATTGAATTCTGACATCAGCCACATACACACACTTGTAAAATATACACAGGGAAGCTCTAGTTTCCAAATATAAAGTAGAAGCATCTGCTACAGTGTTGTAAAATGTGCATGTTAAAAATGACCGACTCCTGGAATGAAGAGCCACTTACCTCATGATTTCCAACGTACTGTATGTGAGAAATAATAATGCTTCTTACAAAAAGGTGCTAAAACAACAATACCTTTCTCGTTCAGTTTCAAAAGGGTAACATAATCATTAACGCCACACGACAAAACAATAAATAAATAAATAAATAAACAAATGAATGAAAATAATCAGTTCATAAATAAATCATATTTGTTAAATAAACATGTGAAGTGAATGAACTGATCAAGAGAAGAGGCAGTGTTAAGAGAGAGAAGCTTTTGAACATTGATGTGGAGCTTTTTTGGTCGAACAGGACCACATTGTCGTACTCTGAATAAAATGCAAAATCCCCCACAACTGCTTATATCACTGGTGTCTGTACAACCAACCAGCTGATTCTTCCTCAGCCAATCATGTCCCACGCTTCCTCCTCTTTGAACCTTCTCTATCAGTAAACTTCACAAACATTCCGGATGCAAAGAGAGCTACAGAGTGTTTTAGTCAAATTAATTGCTGGATTGTAGTGTAAAATGCTCAATTAACAGCAGCAAATGTAAGCGACAGCAGAGCGATGTTTGAGGCCGACTGTCCTAAATGTTATCGTACAAGTACACGCCTAATATACAGAGCATTTTTAGTACCAGAAAGTGAACGGTGAACAATCCCCCTGTAGTCAGTAGTGTTGACAAACTCAGAAGATCCTTGTCTTTAGCCTCTTGATACTGATTAAATGTGCATTACGCATCACACTAATCAGCATGTAAACTTGAGATGCATTTGATTTACAGCACCTTACCTTACATGCAGCATATTTACATTCAGTTTTACAGTATTCCACCTTAATGGTGAGTTAAATCAAACACACCTCAGGTTCAGCAGAGCTCAGGCTACCGTCTTTTGCATGACATAAAATGTAAAATCTGTTTGTCGTTTCAATAAATCAACTAAATATTTATTTTTATCTCCACATGAATTTATGATGAGGATGTGAAGATGGAAAAGACAAACTGCATCCTGACGTTGCGAACCTCCTTACAGTCTGTGCCTTCGAGGGTCGGAGCGTGGCGGCGAGGGAGGCGGTGGCAGGGTAACGGTGGTCGGAGGTTCCACCGGGTCGTCCATAGGCAGGACCAGGCGGGTGCCCCTGATCGCCACCTCGTTTTCTGCCAACGCCAGCTCGTGATCCAGACCGTCATCAGATGGACCAGCAGCGGACGAGCGCTTCCGGTTGATGGTGCGGGATCCTGATGCATCTGTGCTGACGGTGACGTCGGCGTACATGGAGCTGACGTTAGCGTCGTTCAGGATGAAGTCAGAGTCGTCATCGTGGAGCTGACCTTCATTCTGGTTCACAAAAAGGAGAGGGAATAAAAAAAATAAGAAATATGTTGAAGAATGACAGACGGAAATGAAAACAGAAATGAAAAGTGAGGTGACCCATTAGATGGATGACGTACTAGTTCATCTCTGAATGACTTCAGAGGAAAAAAATACTTTCAATTAAAATGTTTAGGTGTAATGTACAGTGATCCATTCTTATTTACCCATGTAGGTATTTAACTTGAATTCAAATCTACAGTTCAGTTATGGGGTTTGTAATCAAGTCCATCTCTTTTGATGATGTAGACAATTTTCCTGGGATGAATGTGGCATTTGCCAATGAATCAGTTTTTGTTTTCTTAGTACATCTCCAACAGGCAATTGACTATGCTTGACTTTTTTTTTTAACCATTTACATTCCTTCATTTTGCAGTAAAACATCATTAACAGGGTTACAACAGTTTTAACCCTTGTGCGGTCCTTCGTAAAAGGCACACTGGCTGTGTCCTACAATCGGGTCTTAAAAACCCAAATTCCAAAGTTCAGTTCCATAGACTCATCACCCCACCCCCCAAGGATATATTACTGTTTTCAGTAGTAAGTAATGGCATCCTACAGTACGTATAAAAAGGTACATTTGTGAGCCACCGGGTCTCTTTGACCCGAAGGACCGCACAAGGGTTAATATGTTACAATACATTTAGCTTATTATCACACTTACTGGCTGTTGTGACAAACTAAATGCATTTCAAACTGTCAAACTCAATTACATTACATATGGAAATTGTTCCAAACCTCATAGGCCTGTGGGCTGGTGAGGCATCGTGCCAGTGGTCCACAGCAAGTGGGCAGAGTGGCTGTAAGTGGAGGCCCACTGTGGGTCAGGAGGGGCTTCAGGTAGCTGTACAAGCTTCTGTCAAGGACTTCATAGTTAAAAGAGTGATTTATTTCATGTTACCAACAAGATTGGTCACAAATATGATCAAAATTCAGTAAGAGTAGCTGGAGTAACTGACAAAATGTGTATAAGATAACTGCAATTAACAACACAGTCACAACCAGTACTTTGTTATGAGACCTAATTATACTTCATAGCTCAGTATGAGACATGGGGAGCAACCATTAAAGTGTCTCAATTAAAAAAACAAGGCAAAACAAAAAGACTGAGTGTGCTCTAAACTTGTAATAGACTGGAGGTGGACCTTTGCAGTTTTGTCTGCTATATCAGTTTGTATACGGCGCCCTCTTGTGGCTCCACCTGATTTAACCATCAGAGCCTCCATGATTCAAAGGATACTTTCGGTCAAAGTTATACCAGATCCTGAAGGGCCAGGCACTTTCGTGTTTGGTGTTCCTCCGTTGTGATCCATCCAGCACAGCGGAACTCTAGGAGCAGGGATCATGAAGTTTATGTTTCATTTGATAACATAGTTTAACCTCCATTATTTAACCAGGCAAGTCATTAAGAACAGATTCTTATTTACAATGACGGCCTGTCAAGAGTCACTTGAGGGGAAAGAGTAAAGGGCTGCAAACTAAAAACAGAGAGGGGGGGGGGGGGTCAGAGGCTGAGGGGTTAATGTGGTGAGAAGCAGTGTCAGGTGGGTTGAGCCACATTTTGTAACAAACGTCCAAAATGTAATAACCTTTTTTCCTTTTATAATAAACTGCCCCAACGCATTTTGTAATACATTTTGCTGCATTATGTAATAAGTCTTTACATATTGCAGCAGCAGGGCGCTTTGGTGGTGTGGAATTAAAACTCAAGGAGCTGTTTGGGAAACATTCCAAGTAGTTTATGGCTTGGCTGGTAATTAGACATATTAGATATGGACAATTTGAAATTCCGAATATATTTTTGGAAATAGAAATGGGCCAAAATGTATTACAAAATGCAGCTTTATTACAAAATGACCAAGGAGGGAGTGTGAACTAGTGTACGTTGCGTCGTGTCTGCAGTGACGGCCAGTTAACAGAGGAATATAACGTGCAGCAGTGTGTGCTGAGGGGGGCGTTGGTGGCAAAAGAAATTGCAGAGTGATACAGAATGTCCAGTTTTTTGAGGGTACTCCTGACCCAAGTTACAGTTACTTACCAAGTGTTCTTGATCTGAGTCCACGCCCACCCTAGTGGAGAAAAGGCAGCGATAATGACTAACAGAGAAGTTCACGAAACACAATCAAGATACACAGATGCAGATAATGCTCAGCCTCACGGTATGCTCATGAAGGTTAGCATGGGCATGGTGCCCCCTCCGCAGATCCACACAGTGAAGAAGACAATCAGGAGGGTAGTTGAAAACATCATTTGACGAGCGTAGGTGGCTGTGTCGCGGATAGAAAGGGCAAAGGTCATCGCCCCACGCAGCCCTGAGAGAAGCGGTAGATAAACAGTACATGAGCGTCTGTTTAGTTTGAAAGAAAACTGATAATGATTTGAGGTCAGGATGTTATTTCAACGCTACTTTTTTTTCTGTCAACGCTGCTGAAATCTATCTAATCTATAACTTAGTGAGTGGTCTCCACACTTAGTGTGACAATATTAATCAAGGGTGTGAAGACATGTAAAGATTGTTATGACGGAAAGAAAACCCTTTTGCTGTGACACAAAGAAAGAATTACATATCGATCGATTTAGTCAACATCTATTATTCACCAGAAAATGTCAGCTGACGTACGCCTGTTATTCATACTGATACAGTTCCTGAGAAGAAGCATTGTTGGTGTGACGAGATTACAGAAATGTTAAAGGTTACATGCAAAAAAAAACCAAACATTTTTTTTAAATCGACCACAGATTTGACCACAGAGAGCCTGTACCTGCAAACATCATTACATGCTGAAAGTTGGATCCGATCTTGTTCTTGCGGCCGAGGTTGAGCAGAAAAGACAAGGGGTAAATATTTGCTGCCCGGCCTAGAAAAACAGCGAGCTGCAAAAAGCAAGGAGGTCAAGGACACAACACACTGAGAAGTAATACAGTGTAGACAGGAAAATGAATGTGGGCAGAATACAAATGTCATTTCAAAATTAAATAATACTTCTCTTAAAAATATGTGTATGTGACTGCTCTGGTTCTTATAACAAATGGCACAATAAAAAAATATCTTCACAAACAAACACACACACACACGCACAGTCTTTCCATGTCTCATGAGGACAAAGTTTGTAATCAAGTAGCCATTGGGTAGTGAGTGTGAGCACTTTAAAAAATAATAATAATAATAAAAATAATGATAAAAATGTTTAAATTAAATTAAAAACATACAAATGAATGAATAAATACAAAATAAAAATCATTTAAAAATAAAAAAATAATAATTAAAACATAAATAAATAAAACATGAAAAAAAATAATAAATACATTTTTAAAAATACAGAAAAAGAAATCCTTGTTTTTCTGGGACTCCTCATAAAGCATAACGGAAACAGGTGCAAAGCAAAGCATGTATTTTTCAAAAGTTTGAAGATATGTTTACTTTAAAAAAAAAATATAATAATAATAATGTATTTATAGGGCCACATAATTTCATTTTTACTAGCGGGGATCTTTTTAAAATATTTAACCCTCATGGGGACCTCAATTTTGGTCCCCATAGTGTCAGAGATCTCCATGGTGTGACTGTGTAAACATATCAATATCCCCAGAAAGATAGGAATACACACACACACACGCACACATACACATTCGAGCTGTCAAAATTAACAAATTAACATTAATCCATCATCATGATTAATCTGATGAAAAATTCTGAATGTGTCTGCCAATGCATATGGGGCAGAGTTATGCATGTGCTCATGGTCAGTATTGACAGGCAGCATAACCAACCCATAAAGATGGAAGATCATAAACAACATATCGGCCTGTGGATGGTACAGTAATATGAGGACAAACAAAACCAAGACGGAACAGTTGACCCACATAAAGTATTAGACACAGTCTGCATGAAGGAGTTTTCTATTCACCGAACCACTTCCAGATTAAAATACCACATAAACACGAAGCATACATTAGTCAGGGATTCTGCTGCAGTAAGGCTAATGTGTTGCCCAGCTTGAACAAACATGTGCAGTGCAGGTATATTCCTTTACTTCTTAAGTCTGTTCATGCAAAAATATAGTAATACAACCAATTTAGATGAAAAATAAATGAAATTTAATTTGGATTAATCAAAATTCATCCGTAACAACTCTATGATTAATCTGATTAAAATTTTGAATCATTTCACAGCTCTAATATATATGTACAAAATGCATGTGCACATGCAGTGATGCTATGCTTAGCGTTACTGTGATACTTGAGTCAAAACATGACCTGTTGTTTAATGACGATGCCAGTGCAATAGACATTTAATGTAAAATGAGGAAGCACCGATAATTGAAAATATATCTTAAATGACCAAGTAGGCAGATATTTTGTAAGAGGCCAATTGTATAAAATGGTAGTGATAATGACTCATCCTGTTGCAGTTTATCATTAAAGGCAAGAAGACAGCGGTTGCAATAAGGCGTACCAGTATGTGTAGGAAAGTCATGTTTGATTTTAGACGGTACTACACTATCTAATAAAGGGTTGAAATGGAAATGTAATGGCTATATGCATGGGACAGATATGAGCCAGATCATCTTTGGTTTGTTTGTGTCATGTTAACCACAAGCAGAGTAAAGGATACAAAGGCTCCAATAATGAATAAAGGGTTGAAGACATGAGACTGGAAGGAGAATAGGGTCAGGCCCATGTACGAGAAGATGAAGTTCTCAGCCAGGAAGTTCAGCAGCTCAAACAACTAAGAGACAGAACAAATTGATATCCATTAGAAAAGGTCAACCACTGTGACAGGAACTGACACGGACACATTTGCTTTTTCTTGTGGGAAAAAAAAAATTAAGTAACATTTGGAGCTTAATACTGTGTTAAGAGCGAACTCTGTGTTTTCACCTGGAGGGATGTTCCATCATTTCTGGAACTGCAGAGCATACTTTCAAGTCGGTAGTTGATTTGGTGTGTTCTTCACACTTTTTTGACCGTGTTGGAGAGACTGGTGTTAGCTAATCAGACGGCTGACAGTCAAGTTGGTGTGTCTTTGCCCTTACAGTTTTACAGTTGTTATGTGCACCCCCTGTTAGTGACTGTCCCTGCTGTATTTGTGTGTTACCTGTCCCTTCTCTGTTCCTTAAGAAACTGAATAGATCCATCTGAAAGCTTTTGTTAGTCATTTTTGTTTCATGCATTGAGTTGGAGGTTGCCAATGGTGCTGTTTTGGCTCTTAGGCCAGTTTTGATTTTTTTGATTGTGTTCAGGAACAGAGTTGGATCTGACAGCTCACTGCATGGCTTGGTCCAATACTCTTCCTACCTTTTGTTACTTTGACCAAGACCTCCAACTTCCTTTTGTTCAGCTATTTTTGTGAATATGTTTATAATTAAACTCACTTTCATTGAGGTTTTCACCTGTGACATCTTTATATCTTGTGCTCTGACTGAGTCTGAACTCATTTTTTCTTTTGAGACCGTAACAACAGCAAAAAGGGAAATGAAAGTGTGAACAAATCACCTGTTTGGTTCTGTCTTGAGATTCAGGAGAGAGGTTGTTGAAGGTGTAGTGAGCCTGAGTTATCCCACAAAACAGCACTGCCACCACACCTGAAAGAAGACAAACATCAGCCTTTAACATGAGACTGAAAAACAAATAAAACCCCCTTTGTTTTCATGCCTCAGTATCCGAGTATAATGGAAAAAATAAAGAACCAAAACAGTTCAGTGGCTTCATGTTACAAAAGGGTGTGTTTCAACATTTTTGTGGTTTTCCTGTGCTTGTGCAAAAAGGATTCTTTCTTTCCTGCTGAGTAGTGCATAATTGTTTTTAAGATGCACTCACTAATTTCGTAGAAAGGAAGCTTCCTCAGAAAAACAGATAAGCATTGTGTTCTTTGTGACATCCTGGATTGACGTAAAGAAGAAATGTCTAATATTTATGCTTAAATATATTCAAATACTACTTAAAATTGCCAAAAGAGAATTAAGAAATAATTAGCATTATACCATTAATCATAAAATTTCCTCAGGGCAAAAAAAAACCCCTTGATAATTAATCGGATATTTGTGCAAAGGAAATGTTCATGTTTAGCTACTTACACCCACGGTGCCCAAACCACTTTATAATTCCTCACATTCACCCTTACACTCACACACCAGTAGGCAGCTGCTGCCGTGCAAGGCGCCGACCCTACTGGGCGCAGACCCTACTGGGAGTAACTTAGGGTTCAGTGTCTTGCCCGAGGACACTTCGACACATGGACAGTTGGAGCCAGGATTTGAACGGTCATTGCCATTGAACACTCTACTAACTGAGCCACAGCCTTAAGTCAAACTAGATGATATACCTGTGAACCCACAGGCCTCAGCCAGTAGGAAGGTGCTCCAGGACATGAGGAAAAACAGAGCCGTCTCCAATAGTGGGAAGTCCCTCAGCTTTGTAAACTTGGTCACGTAAAAAAAAAAAAAAAAAAAATACAAGTCAAGGAGAAAGACAACTGGCAAATGTACAATCAGCCATGAGTAGATAACAACAGAGCAGAAAGACTTGGAGAAAACATGTTATAGTTGTACAACATGTATCACACGTATCTATATGGGTTCACCGTCTTTACTCCAGTACACCTACAGTGACTGTTAGCAGTGTCAATGCGCATTGATCGCTATTGACAGAAAGTCACACAAAGCAATTACAAGGTGTGAGTGTTTGTTCTGCGACAGTTTTGTTATGCAAATAAATCACTCTTTCAAACACAATTGTTTTGAGAAGAAACACATTTTATTTAGTTGACCCCAGGAAATCTGCTGGGGCTACTTTCGCTTTAACATAAACCGGACCAGAACTCGACTCACAGGACACTGTCGGGGGTAAGTCACTGTGGGTGCACCAGAGTAAAGACGGTGAACCCATATAGATATGTGTGAAAAATTGTGAACTATCCCTTTAAATGTTGTACAACTTTACAAATTCATCCCTTTAAAGGCTTGCGTTATTACAAGTGTAGCTGTTGCAGATGTTGTAGTTCTCTCATGTAACTACTCATGAATACATCTGTAAATGTAGGTTATAAAAAGATAAGCACAGATGAAAGGATATGAGTGCGGTCATGACACCGGTGGCCACTCCAAGAGCAAATGAGCCACTGAAGACGCCCAGGAAGATGCCAAAGGACTTCAACATTGCCATGGCCTCAAAACTGTGACTGTTGTCTCCTGCAGGCTGGTATGCCACAATGGAACTAGAGAACAGAGACACAACATGAAAAAGAAAACAATACCATGAAAACAGAAAACAGACAGATGTGGAGAAGGAAAGTGATGAAACTACAAACACATGCTCACATTAAGATGCAAACAGAAAGAGGTAAAACTGAAATCAGACCAACAAGTCACATCCAACAGTGGCTGAATTTAGTTTGAGGTGATTGTTTAGCCAATTTGGAAACATCTAGATGATGAGGTTTAATCATTAAATGAAGTTAAACTGACCAAACACAAAAAGTTGGGTTTTGTAGGAAGTTAGGGTAGTGCATGCTCATAGGACCTTGGATCAACTCCAGATGGTTCGATCCAATGATACATTTACAAAAATTGGACAACTTATTGATACTGCTCATCATCGAAGACTAGTACCCAAAGTACAGTATGTAAATGCAAATGACCAGCACTGGCTGACATTTTTGATCAAGCCCAATATAAGTCATTTGCAGGTTCCATAGAAAATAGAGAAAAAGACAATACATGGAATATGAAAGAGTTCCAGTAGCAGGGAGGGATAGGAAAGGGAAGGGACAATCCTAGTGGGTGACCAGTCAATACTACATTGTTAGAAAAAAAACAAAACACCTGCATGAAGATTAGGATCTAACCTTTCACCATAACCACCCAAACAACCCCCTGCCCAAACACCCACCCACCGGGGACTCAGTGTTTGGTTTTCTCCTGTTCGTTCCTCAGGCCAGGCTGGGCCGTTGTCTCCGGGGGAGAGCACAGCTCCAGCCGCCCGCCTACCCTGCTTCTCCAAGCGGAGGAGAACACTGCATACATACGTACAGGTGGGTGATGAACGGCACAGACGGGTGGAGGAAGGCAAGCAGTGAAATGACATGGACTGATGTTAGTATGATCAACAGTACATTAGATTGTGATGTACAACGCATATGACACAAATACAACTAGGAACTGATGAGGAGCTTTAGCAAGACACAAGTGGAAAATACAAAAGTAGAATGAGGTGTGTTTTAGGAGTGTACCGGTAGATGACCTTGACCAGTTAACACATAAGTGTCAAACTCATAGTTCTGGGGCCACATTCTGCTTAATCTGATCTCAAGAAGACTGGACCAGTACAATAAACTGGTATAGTAACATATAAATTATGACAACTCCAAATGTATCTTTGTTTAGGTAAAAAAAAAAAAAAAAGGGTTAATTATATTATGAATAACCATGAACAACCTGACAATTATTAAGAAAACTAACTAAATATTAATACTATTATGCATTATCATCAGCATATTATTTACATATATACACTACAACTAACAGATAACAGTGGATCTACAGATGCACGAAACATTTGGTAACAGGTATCTGGAACAGAAAAATATATTATTTAATATATATTCTCTTAAATTTTTGTATGTGGAGCCATATGGGACCTTAAGTTGGGCTGGTTTTAGCCCGTGGACCATATGTCTGACAATCTTTTGTTATCAGAATCCTGAATCTACAATCAATCGAATTAGGTTAATTTTTCTCATTATTAAAAGCAATTCACACATGTGCAAAGGCTCTGTCAAAGTTTCAAGATGATCATCTGGTGCTACTAAATTTGGATAGCAGACTAATATTTTATTACATATTTATTTTACTATGTGTATTTACTTTAAAAACTTTGTATGGCTCTTTTGTAATTTTTTTAAATGAGTTAACTTTTTTTAAGAAATGCTGTTTGGTATCTGTCTACATCTTTTGTCGAAAGACAATGCTGGAAATGTATGTTGTCAATGTCATTTGTTTTGGAGCCTGTGTTGTCCTGGCAGGTTTATGGATGTTTGCTGGCACCATTTCCAAGTTTCAAGTAGCAAGTGGAGTACATTACAGCTGCAGAAGAGCAGGAAAAACCAATAACGAACTAAAGAAAACTGTGGAGTCTTCTACATAGAAAGGTCAGCCTGTTTTCATAGATGTAGCCAAAAAAAAGTGACAACACAAATTTTATGTAATCTAAAAATATGTACAACTTTTACAGATTGATTGACATATTGATTAATTAAACCTATATTTAAAGGCATGTCGACAAAGTTCTACAAAAATACCAGGATTTTCATTTTTACTGCACACATAACACAGCCTAGCCAAAAAAATTCCCACCTTTATCTGTAATGAACATTGGTTCAGTAAGCCTATGCAATGTCACAAACTATTACTTCTAAAAAAATTTTGAACACTTGACATCACTGAACCTTGACCTGACCAAATAAAGCAACCACAGATCATAAAGCTGGTCCGTCTGGACCATATGACCACTTTCTGTTGAATCAGAGTCCAGTCTTTATGCTCTCTATCAAATCAATGGTTGTTTAAGTAATGACAAGCTGCTCACTGCATCAGTTAGTTACAGAATTTGCTGCTCAAATGTCTTAATCACTGCAGTAAATATTCAATGTAGGGATCTGAGCTGTTTGTGTAGTTAAATCCTGGTGGGGACTTTCTTTTTGGCCAAACTGTGTAAATATGCTCTAAATGTCAGGTGGTTGGGGAGACTGGTGATGGCCCTGAACAGCCCATATTGGTCAACCCATCCTGTGTTTGTATATTTATGTGGTATATGATGAATGCTTACGAAGAGAGGACGATGGCCACAGCATCATTGAGGACACTTTCACCAAAGAGCAAAGCATAGAGGTCCACATCTACCTTCAGTTCGTTGAATATTGCCAGCACCGTCACTGACACCAGAGTGGAAAAAAATACACATACTTAACAACAGAAAAGGAAAAAACAGCACCCTCAAAGACAATTGCTATTTAACCAGAAAATGCCATGGTTCTTCCAGATTTCATGTAGACTTTCGGGATATGTGAGTAGTAAAAACTATGATACCAACCTGGGTCTGTTGCTGAAACAATGGCCCCAAAGAAGAGACAGTCAGTGAAGTAAAAATCCCCCCCTAGCTGGCCCACGACTTTCATAAATGACACAAAGCCATACATGATGAGCCTGGGAGGAGAGAAGAATTTGACTGTGTAAATGTAATTCTTTGCAGATAACAAGCAAAAAAAATCTGTATTCTGGGACCATCCTCAGACTTACCCAATAACAAAACAGGATATAACTGTTCCCATAAAAGCATAAGCCAGGATGGAACCAATGTTTCTGAAAAAATGTCTCTGAAATAAAGGATGCAGGATTATTACAAAAATGATAGACAGACAGATCTATCTATCTAATGTTGTAACAAACTTTAATTAAAGACAAGTATTCAGAGAATGCCTAATCTCGCCCCTATTTTGTCTCAAGTTTCTATGACAACCCATTCTTGAATTAGAGCCAATAATGTGATATGGACCTTTCTACTAAATGCGACCTATTGATAATTTTGTTATATGTATATATGTGTCAGTGCATGTAATATTATGATAGTATATCCAGTATTGATTAAGCTATAGCGTGATATGTCTATGCTTGCCACACACAAACAGTGTAACACAAGTTAATTTTGCAACATGTCACCTTTGACTTTAAGAGATCTCAAAAACTATTGGTCGTAGGTGATGATGCTTATGAGAATTGTAGAAATCTTGAGTTGTAGCATGATATGTCTCTGCAGACACACACACACACACACACACAGATACACACACAAGGTAATCCCAATAATCTCTCACAACCAATGTTGGGTGAGATTAATAATCTAAGGTCTAATAGTCAGAAATGTGTAGATTAAGAAAACGTTCTTAGACCACTCACCCTTTTTAGACTGTATCCTGCATGGAAGATGATAGGAGGCAGCAAAATGTTGAAAAACACTTCAGGGTCAAAGGTCACCTAAAGAGAACATCAAGTAATAGTTCTTCAGTTACTGTATAATATATACACTTTCTCACTTCTTCAGAGCTAATTATCAAGGTGCCTTTTGAAAATTAGTCCCTGTCAGTGCTTTGCTATACATTATTTTTGGGTTCATATTACTGCTGGATTCATATTACTGCTTCATATGCAATATATGTTGCATTTTATGGCTGTTGGTGTTTAATATGTGCCTTGTTTTCAACACTGTGATAATGTATTTAACAGATCATCCAAATACATTTTTTAACAGATAATTTCATTTAAGAAACAGAATAATTTTATAAATCAAACCAATCCTATAGATGATTTGGAAATATGTGGCAAATTAACTGAACATGTTCTCATCTAATTTCAAGGATACCTGATCGACCAATCACAATTCTTCTTCATCAGTTTGCTGAAGCAGATCACACCGCTGCACATGGAGTGACTTACTAATGACAGCATTGAAAAAGGACTACCGTACAAGAGAAAATCAACAAAGATTTGGTGGTAAAAATAATTACAATGTCAGTTCTCTGGAATTATTTTGGCTACAAGAAGGATGACACTGAAACACATGCTCTGTGTCGATAGTGTCTTGCACCTGTTGCCACAAATTGAGGTAACAACTAATTTCCTCGACCATTTACAGTGTGTGGTCATCACACAGCTATTATATCCTCATGAGTAGTTTTGTCATATTCCAACATTAAAAAAAAAAAATCGCAATGTCAATTGTTTCCAATATCCTGCAGCCCTAATGTGGAAAGGTAAAATATTTTAACGTGAGAAGTAGTAGTGGATTTATTAAGTTCAATAAACCACAACTACACAGATAAAGTTCCACTACCTCACATTTATATTACTTTAAAATAGCCTACTTTTTTTCAACAGTCATATTTTAAGAAAAATATAGAGTAACCAAAGCTGTGTACAATGAGTCACTGAAAACAGAAATCCATTTTTAACCTTAGAAGATATCTTATAAGTGTGCATTATTTTGTAATACAGCCCACCATAAATCCATGACCCACTGTTGACATCTTACCTTTCTCAGCATCTCATCATCCTGCACTTGGTGACCCTTGCCTCGGCTAACTTCCCCCTTCAAAGTGTACTCGTAGAAGCGTCCACTAACGTTGACCAGCAGAGTAGCAGGACTGGCATTGACAGCACAGCCGAGGACCACATCAGTCATACTCTGGGGGACGTGGACCCCGAACCTTAGAATCACGCCTACCAACAGGCCTTTAGAGAGAGGAAAGGATGAGTAACATTTAAAAAAAAAAAAAGAAAAAACAAGTTCAACAACATATATTAAACAAAAGTGGGAGAAAGAAATGAATATAGAAATAACTGAGGAAATGTGGATCATAATATGGAAAACATAAATATCCTCCAGAAATTCACTTAACCTAGAGAGATTTTTGCTGGAAAATCATTATTTGATATTTCATAACCCCTAAACAGAAATCTAGACACATGGGGTCCCCACTGCCAGGCTGGAGATGTAGTACTATTTCAGTGGACCACTTTCATATATTCTGGTCTTGTCCCTCTATCAGGTTGTTTTGGGAGTAGATGTCTAAAATTATTTGTAAAGTTCTGGGCTTTGAGGTCAATATGTCCTTCCCCACACTATACCTTGGCCATCCTCCAGGGGTTTTAAACAGAAACAACTTTTATCTACTGAGGATCTTCATGGCAGCCAGGAAGAAGGCTATCACAAGATGTTGGCTTCAAAAACACAAGCCCTGCCATCGACATCTTAGTGAACATTGTGAACAAGTTAGATCATAAGGAACAGCTCACCTATAACCCGAGACTACAAAAGGATGTAGGAGAGGGACACTGGGAAAATGGGTCCTTTTTTCAATCTCAATGCTGTGACTCGCTCTGATTTGACAATATGTATAACACACTGTACTATGCCAGAACATGAACTGACTTTTTTGACCCTGCTTTAAAGTTTAAAAAAATGTTAGCAGCAAATACGGAATTATCCCTTGTGCTTTGGAATAGAGTAATATTTTATTAATTAAAACACCTGCTTTCATTTTAAGCATCGTGTGCTACATACTTCTATGAGATCAGTGTCTAGTAGGGAGCAAATATTAATAGTAGTAAGTATAACAAGAATGTGGTGCACACAGAAAACAGCCAGGCAGTTGTTCATTGCTTACAGAAAATTAACCTACTTGAACATATATTATTTACATATTTTGTACTGAAAATAACTGTGATTTGTTCATTTAACAAATTTAGATACATGTTAATTTTAAGACATTTGTTGTTTATTCTATTACGAATTATACAGGTGGGAGTTATAACTTCATCTAATAATAAATAGATCTACTAGAGGCATTTGTTGCCATTATGAACTAATCGACGATTGAACAGCCGCTTAAGCTCTTGTATTTACTGTAGCAATGCATGTAATACCAGCTCAGTTATGATACATAAAGTAATAACAATATATTGTTTTAATGTAAAATCTGCCTATATTTAATATACGCGTTCAAATAAGTAGGCCACCCCTTGGACAACCCCCTATGTCCCCAGAACCCTAAGCTAACCTCACTTGTTTAATTAGCTTACTTGTTAACTTTGAGGAGCTAACGCATTGTAGCCTGCTAGCATTAAGGCTATGTTCACTGACTGACATGAACGTCAACTAACAGTACTGGTCTTACCATAGATCATGGCAAGTCCAGTTTCGTGTAAGAACCTAAACCGTCGGTGTTTGAACAGCCATATAGTTAAAATGGTGAGCGTTAAAAGCATTATAAATATGAGCAGGTTGGCACTGTCCTGTCGGTGGCTTTCCTCAGCCATCCTTTCGGTTGCGACGTTATCCATCGCACTGCTCTCGCCTTGACTGCCGACGAGAAGGAACGTCAACAGAAAAGGCAGCAACAGGAACGCTTTCGACCGCCGGAAACCGAGAAAGCGTCTCATTGTCAAAACTGTTCAGGCTTTCAGTTAAACGGTTACATTTGTCGTTTACTTGATGTCGGGACCGGAGAGAAGCTCTGGTTATAGAAACAAGCGAAACGAAAGCAAAATGACAGCTTCTTCCGGAGGTGTGATCAAAACATGAGGAGTTCCGGTTTGTCAAAATAAGAGTTTCCTCATGCCTGCAACGGGGAGGCTAAGTCACGCCCTACTACTTCCGGTCCGTTAGTGCTTAGCTCGCAAAAAAATTGAATGGGAATGAATGGAGCGATTCAAGCTAATTTCTGATTCCATTTTACAAGTGTTCTGAAATTCAAATATGCTAGCAGTTAATAAGAAATATTTAATGTAGTATAGGCAGACCACCTGTTTTTGATCGGAAGCAAACATGACGTTATGTTTTTATGTGGGCTTAGTAAGAGACTACAATGCGTCGCAAATAAATCAGCCGCGGGTTAACAGAAGCAGTTGAAACACACATCAACAATTATCATTTATTATGAGGTACAACGAGTGTGTGATTCAGGGCACATGGCAAACCGGATACAATTTGAGCATTTTATTTCCCATTGAATACCATTCAATAATTTTCTGATCTCAGGACAAATGGGCCTCCCGGAAGGAGCAGAGACTCAAGCTCCCCACTGTATCCTCATAGTACTGCAACAAGTACTTTTACTCAAATACTGTGATCAAATACTATGGCATTTATGTAAGGTTCAAGGTCAAGGGTGATTTTATTGGTACCGCTAGGTAGAATTGTTCAGCAGTC
This sequence comes from Siphamia tubifer, assembly GCA_020466265.1. Classification (NCBI taxonomy): domain Eukaryota; kingdom Metazoa; phylum Chordata; class Actinopteri; order Kurtiformes; family Apogonidae; genus Siphamia; species Siphamia tubifer. The sequence goes on from CM035796.1 coordinate 13,553,892, forward strand.
TACCTAAGGGTAACACATTAAAATACAGGACACATACACTGCATAGATTTAAAAAGAGCACAGACCAAAGACATTGACAGACACTCCCATCATAGATCATGGATAAAACAGAAACAAAACCAATATTTAAAAAACCCTGTTGAGAGCATGATAAAGACAACAACAACAAGGCTTGATATGGCGTCATTTGACGTCAAAACGTGACATGATTGAGCGATAGGTATTGACCCATCTGGTGTCCGAAGGTGAGATGATGTGAATGCAAAAAAATGCCTGATTCTATCTTGTCTGCATCCTGAGATATTACCACTGATGGGTTTTAGCTGGTGACCTTTAGTGTGACCTTGACCTTTGACCTTCATTGCTCAAAATGTAATGGGTTCTTCCTGGACCGATTATGTATCATTCCTGAAAGTTTCATCAAAATCTGTTGTGATGATAAGACGAGATACAAAATAATACAAAATTGTATTATTTATGGACTGATAAAACATCTGTTTCGTACCGGAAAACAATGATCATTCATGGAATCATGATCCCATGGGCATTATTGCAACTACCACAACAACCCTCAGAGTGGTAGACTCTCACATCTATTAAATGTATATAAAATAACACTGTAATCATGTTGGAACTGCAGTAAATGTAATCAGAAATAAATAATAATAATACTATTTCTATTGAATTAATGATGATATGAAACATTCCCTGTGGAATAACAATGCCATCTATAGATCACATAACAAACTAACACTCTGACTGTTCATAACAGAAGACTTAATTAATTACTCACTGGTATATTGAAAATTTCACATAATGATAAATAATGTGATGATGTTATTTATTTAAACATTTCAACCTTTTTTATTAATTTTTTGAAAAAGAAAGGTTTGCATAATTTGAATTTCTCAGAATGAAGATTTCTAGAACTAAATACTATAATTACTGTTATTACCTATGACCAATAGTTTTAGAGATCTCCGCAGGTCAAAGGTGACATGTCGCAAAATTAACTTCTGTAACAGTGTTTGTGTGTGTCAAGCATAGACATATCACGCTATAACTTAATCAATACTGGATATATTATCCTATTACGCACACTGACGCATATATACATATAATGAAATTATCAATATTGCAAAAAGTCAAAGGTCAAAGTCGCATTTAGCAGAAAGGTGAAAATCACATTATTGACTCTAATTCAAGAACAGGTTGCCATAGAAACTTGAGATTGGCAAAAAATAGGGTTGAGGTTAGGCATTCTATGAATACTTGTATTGACCTATGTTCATAAGTGAGAAGCTGTAACAATGGGTTACATGAATATAAAGCAGCTTGAGTGTTGTCAAATTCAGTCAGCAGTTTCAATAAAATGGTAATAAAAATAAATGTTTTTAAAGAAATTCTGTCTCGTTCAAAGCAATTGTTCCTCAGAGCTCAGTCAATAAAAGAAGTAGTTGCTTTAAAGAAAATCCATCCTGTTGTGTGGGTTGTTTTTTAATGTTTGAAAATTTCAATTAATGTGTAAATTCTTAAAGTAATTTAAAGGTCTTTAAATCAGCATTTATTATGAAAGGCCAATATTCAACCATAGGGGCATCAATGATAGTCAAATGGAGTTGTGTTCAGAGAATGCTTGTAAACGGTTTCATTTGAAAGGAAATGGAAGCCACAAAACTCAACAGCAACACATACGCAGTCAAATATACCAGACATAATGGGTCCTGTCTGTCGTACGAGGCTTAGTTTTTTCATCTCATTTCCTGAAGATAACAAAGAGGGCTAAAGTTCTGACATGGAAAGTTAAAGTGATTTTAAACATATAGCAATATTTGTCATTTCTTTTTAACATTAGCAGTTTTGTTTTTGACACATTAAGCATCTCTAACATACAAAACCATTAACAGTTTTTCCATCAGTCATCAGTTGGACAAGATTACAGTTGTTGTTTTTTTTTTAAATAAACACAACACCCTGTTGAGAAAAGGATATATCATCTTTATAAGTTTGTGAGCTGAACTGCACAGGAGGAAATTGTATGGATACAGTTGTTTCCACCTGTCATTAGAATAATAGCAATTTTTGTTGAGACTGGAAACAGTTACTAAGCATGTATGTCATCCTTTTTTTCTGAAGTCATCAATGCATTATAACTCTGATTAGATACAAATGTGTTCTAATTAAATATGCTTTGCCCCATACAAACATTGAGGGGTTTTGTTATATTGTTAATACTGGAAGGATTCATCTGTTCAGTCTAAAAATTCTATGTTATTTAAGTATACATCATGATAAAGGCATATATGATATTCATCTACAGGCTATAACTTCCTCTACAGGAAACAAACGCAGCAGAATCGGAAGCAGCAAATACAGAAACGAACAACACTTCAGTTTTCATATGAAGAAGTGCCTGTGAACTGACACTGACAACTGGTCTCGCGTGTAATTCTGTGCCATTATGGCAGCTAGACTCTTTCTGATTCTCTGTCTAAGTGGACACGTGTTTGCCACAGAACCTCCTGGTAAGAACATTTAAAGCCTTGAAATTAAATTTTAATTTTAATTTTTTTGAGAAAAGTCAACTACTTTCCATGGGGATTTTATTAGTGGTTAGATTATGTGATCAAACACTTGATCAAAAATTATATTGTTTACCTGTATATTGTAAAATTATTATATACTCAACTTTATGTCATATGTGTTGGGTATTATTATTCTTATTATTATTAATAGGTAAATTTTTTTATTCACATGAATATCAAAACCAGGATTACAAGGCAAAGTAATAGCAAAACAACTGCCTATAAGTGTGAATATCTTTAACAATGTCCAAAAAAAATATTTTCTTTTAGAAATTCGAATTTTAAGTATTTTTAAACTATTAGTGGGGTACTTCCTTGATACTTCTCTAGTGTAAATTCCCCATGACCTCATTGTTCTGTCATTTCCTCATTGCCTAAGTTAGCAGACTGCGCATTAGTTCATTGCCCTATACATATATATATATATATATATATATATATATATATATATATATATATATATATATATATATATATATATATATATATATACATATATATATATATATATATATATACATATATATATATATATTATTTTTTTTATAGATTTTAAATATAATAATGTTTCTAATTACAATTCAAATTTCCGTCAAGTATAATACATTAGGTTGTGAAATGAAGTTTATATATTCAGTTCTTTTTCTATCTGACATTTCTGTGTTGTGTCTCCAATAGATGTAGACTGTATGATGATGAACCTGCAGTATGTTGAGTGTACCTGGAACAAACAGGGGACCCCCCATGTCAATTATACTTTCTACAGCAGGTTGGTAATTGACAATTGCATTCAGTAGAAAAACCAAATGTGTGGTGACTACTTTTGACTCCTGACAACAATGCCCAACAATTTCAGAAAGTCCTATTCTATGAGTGTATATGTGTTGTTTGTTAGTCTCCCAGTGGACATTTTTTTTAAAAAAGTAATATTTTATTTCTGTGACTAGTTCTATTAGTATGAGAAGATCTTAATGGATGTATCAAAAAGAAAAGAAAGAAAAAGTAATGATATATTCATAAGTGATGGAAAATAAGATATTAGGCATAATTCAGGGTGGCAAGATGGTGTAGTATTTAGCATTCGTGCCTCACAGCAAGAAGGTCCTTGGTTTAATTCCCGCACCGACCTTTGCATGTTCTCTCCGTGTCTGCGGGGGTTTTCTCCGGGTACTCCAGTTTCCTCCCACCATCCAAACACATGCACTGATAGGTTAATCGGTTAATCTAAATCAGTCATAGGTGTGAATGTAAGAGTGGTTGTTTGTCTATATATGTTCAGACCTGAGATGAACTGGAGACTCATACAGGGGGTACCCCGCCTTCGCTCAATGTAGGTAGATTAGGCCCCCACAGACCCCTGTGACCCTAGTGAGGATAAAGCAGGTTCAGATGAGACAAGATGAGGCATGATTCACAGTTATATAATATTTTTTTCTGAACCAAATTCAGATGTAGACATTATACAGAGACAATAGACTGTTGACTAATGGAAACTAATCGAATGTTCCACAGATAAAGGTCATGCAGTGAGGGGAGTCTTCCGAGAACATAACATACTTTCAAAATTGGTAACCACAGTTTGCTTTTGTCCACAATATCGTTTTTCTGTTACTACACTCAGCAGTGGTTGGACTCAACAGAGAAAAGTCCAAATTCAGGGCCAATTGCATGGGTATACCTCAGGGCTCTGTTTGAGCACCACTCCTAATTAGCATTTATATCTATAGCCTGCTTCTAATATGTTCTGAGGTTGAATGCAAAATATATGAAAAAACATTTTTCAATCATTTTCTCTTTATTGCACATGTTATAAGGTGATAGTAAAACAAAAGAAAATCATTACTGAGGTTGGCAATGTTCTATATTTAGGATTCATGTTTAACTCAAGCTTACATTTTGATAAATACAATTTTGATTTATTTAGCTTTATCACAGAGTATCTGTCTTTCAATGCTGTACAGCTTTATATGCATTGCATGATATTCTGTCACACACTATCACTTCCTGGCCACAATACCCCCAATCAACCATCGAACCTGTCAATCACTGTACCAACTGACAGTCCACCAAAAATTCTGTGCAAAAACTTTACTGCAGTAACATCATGTTACAACTTAGACACATTCATCTTTAAAAATATCATACATTTTGAGACATGGTCATCTTGATATGCCTGTGTGATTAGACTCTTTCTTTATTAAATTTAATTATTTCACTGTATCAGCAGTTGAACGGGGTACACAGACCTCAGTAAGTGGCGATTGTGTCACTGTATGGTGTAAAACATCATGTGGACAATTAGCTTCCTATGTTAAAGAAGTAAAACTCTGGAATATCTCCTACAGAGTACAGTTGTTATACATCATCAATTCACTACAAGTGCTTGATGTAGTGCATCTAAAATGTATTTATGTTGTAGTTCAAATCCTACTGTTATGTCCATTTCAGATATAGAAATAATGACAAAATCCTAATTTTCATACAGGTTCATTTCCGAAAAACTGGTTGAGTGTGCCAACTACATGTCAGAAAATGGCATGAACATTGGATGTCAACAGCCTGATGATAATTTAAAACTCAAAAGGTTTGAAACATTTTACACTCGACTGGAACATGGAAACAACAAATTTTCAAAGGAGCATGAGCTTAAATCTAAAGGTATGTATATTTACAGTGTTGATGAATGCATAATTCTTAAGAATAATCTACATCAATGATTGAATTGTTTATGTCTTGTCACGATCACATACTGATTCATGTTATTTCCAGTCAAGTTAAATCCACCAACAAACCTGACAGTCTGGAATGACTCTGTTAGCCTGAACTTCAACTGGAAACAAATGATAGGCTGTGTGGAGAGTCAAGTTCGATATAGGATCAACAATAACAAGTGGGACGTGAGTGATTTAACAAAGACAAACAAGACAGGTTGATTGTTTCATCTTTCCTGTTTTCCTTATGTGAAATAAAAATATCATACTCTTTATATTTGTTTTACCCAGATTTCACTAGTCAGTCCAGGGAGGACGGATTACTACATAAACCTGCCTTCCAGTAATTCTCGCTACGAGCTACAAGTTCGGAGCAGAATAGAAGATAGCTGTGGAGAATCAATGTGGAGTGACTGGAGTGATCCAGTGGTCTGGGGATCCAACAACAGCACAGGTACCAGCAGTACACAACAAGCAATGTACTGTATGGAACAGAGGCTCATAATGTTCATGGCATTGGTTCTGGGATATTATATTTATGACTCAATTTGTATGGTGTTTCAGGTAGAAACATCAGCCAAAGCAATTAAAGTATTATCTTACTGTTAGACAACTTTACAGAGTAGCATATGCTAGTGTGTTTATTTTTGTTTTAATATATTCTTGAATTTTCTTTTCTTTTGTTTTTGTGTATTTTTCTGTACAGCACTTTGGTCTTCTGTGTTGTTGTTTTAAGATGCTTTGCAAATTAATTGTCACAAGTGTGATTAGGACCCAAATACAACACGCACATAAGTGAGGAATATGTTTATCAATTTAATCTATTCTGTCTATTTAATCTATGTATTTAAACCAACAGTAGGGGGAGCAGGGAAGGGATGCGGTTTGAGGGTTGCAGGCAGGGACACAGACCTAATGCAGGACAATTAGTAAGTAGGTTTACTGTAAAACAGAGTGACAGGGTCCAGGATGAAAGGTACACAACAAGAACCTAAAACAGAGCTGGAGTGCCTGGCAGGTGCTGAAGAGTGCAATCTGGCAGTGAAGTGAAAGTGAATATATGCAGTCTGTCTGATGAGCTGCAGCCAGTGTTGTACCTGAACGCGTTCATTGAACGATCGTTCACGAACTATATCATATTTTTAACGAACGTGAACGACTCGTTCACTTTTGCCAAATGAACGGGAAGTTGTGAACGCGGTTGTTCTGGCATTTATTGAACTGCGCTCTTATTTAGTTCACATTTCGTTCTTATCACGTTGTAATTATTGAGTCATATAAGGAATAAAATGGGATCAAAACACAGCATTATCATAGATGTCATTTTTGTATTATTTGGCAGGTAGGGGGGGGGCGAGAGCGAGAGAGGGGGGGGGGGGGGTGCAGAGAGTTTTAAAATGTACAGAGTGTGATCGGTGACCGGAGCAGGTGTTGTCCCGTTCTTGGAAATAAACATTGAAAACGAAGCTCACTGAAACCGCTCCATGTGTTCTAAGAACCTGCAGAGGGAAGTTAACCCCGGGGTAAGGGACTTACTTCCGCCCGGGAGGGGCGGCATTTTCCCCTGATTTTTTGACTACATGATAACGTCAGAAACGGCTAATAATACGTTTACAATAATAACACAAAAAAGAACGAAAAAGTTCATTTTGGGATCCATGAATTTCTAGTTCATAATTTGGAAGAATGAACGATGAACTGAACTAATTCATATTGAGTAAGTTGAACTGAACTTTGAACTAGTTCCTAATTAAGGTGAACTTTCCCAACACTGGGTGTGGCTGAGTGAGTAAGAGTGCAGACAGGTGAAAAGGGTGAGGCAAGGTGAAGAAGGAGACAGTAGCAGCAGAAACTCCCAAGTGAAAACAATGATTGGAATGAGGTGACAAAGTTAATGTGATAAATGAGAGAGAGAGAGAGAGAGAGAGAGAGAGAGAGAGAGAGAGCAACTTCCCAATCCGTGTATCATTCGTTCATTCTTTTCTCAAAATAAAACCAAAAATAAGACAACGAGAAAAAAAAACAGTTTCTTCATTATTTGTTTCCAAAATCAAAATGGAAAAAAACCAAAAATAAGTGCAATTTTAACATGATGCCTCAACTTATCATTTATATAATGTTACACAAACGTTTGGTAATATTGTTGTTTTTTTTTATCTGTTTGGAATTTTGAAGTAAATTGAGGAACATTATTTATCATCTCATGATCAACACAGCTTATTGTAAAAATTGCACTGACTTTTAAGGTGGTTACATTGTGTTATTAAAAGGTTATTATATTATTTTACTTTTGATCATATTGGTCTGTATATGTCCCCTGAACAAAAACAAACTCAACATCCTTGATTGTTAATATCAGTATTATTTTTGTGCTTTGCAAATTCATGACATAGGCCGGATTGGAACCTTTGGAGGGCCATTTTTGGCTCACAGGGCCACCTGTTGGACAACTGTTTTAGAAGATGATAGTGTTTCCACATAGATGAATATGAAGTCATATGGTTCATATCTGATGTTTTTTTAAAAGAAAAACTGAAACAGAATTTTATTATAGATAGGGTTAGTGGTTCAGAAGTTCTGAAATATTTTAGGTCAGTAGATTCTCTTGGTTAGTTCTTTGAGGGTAATCAAGGAAATAAACTAAGACTGATGTAGCTATCACCCAACCAAAGGCATCATTAGCAGTTATTAAAGAGCCTATTCAGTTTATCATCTTCAGAATTCTGATGAGTCTTACAAACCTAATGTCCTCCATGAAATATACAAGTGTTAAATAAATGCTTCAGTAGGCATCTGCTGCTTAAAGTTTGAATGATTGTCCGTCATGTGTCTGTCCACCTTTGTAGACTCTACCCAGATGAATGGTTTAACGGGCATATGGACACCAGTGGTGTCGGTAGTGGGGATTCTCATTCTGGTCTTACTGATCATGATTTTGCTGCACCACGAACGGTGAGTTTGATCACATCTGTACACAATGACACTATCTCAGAGGTGGGAAGAAAACCAGAACAAATACTATCTTGATTTGCCATAAGTATCTATATATTTATTTTACTGTTACTCCATATACTTCAACATGAATATCTGTACTTATTAGCACTTATATCTCAAAACAGGCTTTAATTTTAATGCTTCTGCAAGGGTTTATCTTTTTTTTTTTTTTTAATCAGTGCAGCGGACAGCACAAGTAACACGTACAAAGGATGTATACATAGTACTCATGACAAATATAATAGAAGAAAGATGAGAGAAAAGGCACATTGTATTAAGCTCTGTTGTGGTTTTTCTTGACTGTTAATAGTCTGCAGGTTATAATAACAAGAGCTACCTTTTCTTTAAGTCTTTGAGTCTATATCAGAGCCTGTAGTTTTTAACTTTTACTGAATTAAAAGAAGTTGAATCTTTTTTTCTTTTCTTTAAAAAAGTTTAATCGGTACTATCAAGTAGTAGTATCTTTAACTAGACATGAATATGTGTATTTTTGCCAGCTCTGTAGCATATGCAGAAAATATAAATAGTTTGATGACATAAATGTATGCTTTTCTAAAGAGGATGTGTTTTAGCACATTCACATATAAAGAAGCAGATATTTCCTTTTAATCAATTTAGTCTAAAGGGAATTAATTGCTGGTTATATGATCTGAGAGTGAAAAACTTGCTTATCTTTTCATACAGGTTCAGAATCCTCATCATCCCTGTGGTTCCAAAGCCTTCCCTGGTCCCTCAAGACATCAAGGTCAGTAGGATCCTGTCACACAGTTATATAAATGCTTATTCACCTGGCAGTTAACACAATAAAGTTGGCAGTTACTGCATTATTTTTAATCTTATCATTATTCAGTAATTTATCTGGACTGTTATTCACAATTTTAATAATCAATACAAAACCAATTCATGTTTGTTTTGTTTTTAAGGATTGGTTCAACAACTCCAAAGATCTAAAGGAGGTTTTTAAACAAAACTACAATGAACGTGCCTGTCCCATCCGCGAATATTGCCACGTATCCCAGTCTGACAGTGAGAGGTCTGACACCTCCAACTTTTTTGTCACCACGTATCAAACCGATTGCTCCATCTCTATGCCAGCAGATGAATCAGGGGATCTGTCCACTCCCAGCTCCTCCTCCTCCACCTCACCTGTGTCTGCCCCAAATGAAGAGCAGCAGATTTCTATTTAGGAGATTATCCAATCAGATTTGGATTGCAAAATATTTTAAAGGGCCTCAGAAGACAAATATGTACAATGCAAATATGAATGTAACATGTTGACATAAGTGTTCATTTCTGTAGAAATATTTTTGCCTCTTTTTTCAAAAGCAGCTAATCCATAATTAGCAAATGAACATACTAAAGCTTTTGGTTATTGTGTTGGAGGAAACAAACCTCCCTATCTTTCAAATAATTTACCATTGGAAATAAAGCTGGAGTACATTAGATACATTCCTCATGAAAACTCACATTAAAGTCATACTACAGTTTCAGAACTTCATTATTCAGAATGTGAAATAATGATAAATGTGTATAATCATACATATTTTTGGTGAATGGTTAGGTTTTATTCTCTTTCCTTTAGCAGAGCTTGGTAATATGTATGCAAATATCTTCTTCACTGTATAACAGTAAAGTAACAGTATTATTTTCAGACAGTATATGTAGTATGTAAAATAGCTACATCATAGACTTTATTGCTTACATTTAGACATTTTAAAGTGCATTTTTGTATTTGTTGACAATTCTTGCTGTTCTTTTTATGTATGAGGTCGAAGGCTGTCGAAGTCCGCCTTCATATTATTCATATTATATTAAATAAATATATATTTGAGGAAAAACTACTCTTCTTGTCCAGTACATCTGCATGACTTCCTGACGGTGCAGTTCTGTCCCTCTCCGGTAGAGGGGGTGCGGTGTACCAGTGTGTCCCGCAACGTACGGAACTGAGTCAACGCATTTTTCAGATTCAAGAAGGGTAGGGCGCTGGGCGGCTGGCCCCTGCAACAACACAAATAAGTCAGTTACTTCCTTGGCTAAACCATTTGGCTTTCGCAATCCATGAATGTCTTCCGATGAGAGTTAAGAATTTATTGCGCATTCAGTTGGTTTGACGCAAATTCTTTGTTGGTCGTCTGTAAAAACCACGAACCGACAAAATGTCACAGTCTGCGGTGGCCGACACTCGCCGGTTGAATTCCAAACCCCAGGACCTTAATGATGCTTACGGCCCCCCCAGCAATTTTTTGGAAATAGACGTTTACGATCCACAAACCATTGGAGTCGGACGGAATCGTTACACTAGTTACGAAGTTCGTATGCGGGTAGGTTTTCCATTCGCAACGAGAACACCTCGTTGTTGCTTTAGCTTTTATTTGCAAATGTAACCTGTAATTACAGAGTAGTTGCTAGCCAGATAGCATGTTAGCCGCTGAGCTGAAGTCGATAGAGGGACCGGCGCGTGACGTTGATGCTAAGCTTCTCTAGGAGTTTAAGATGGCGTGCGAGCAAAAATCGAGTACCGGTGATTGTTAGCGGCCTAGTATGGGCTTTTGTCTACATAGCGGTACACGCTCAAAAGTCAACTGGACTTCTCAAATATTTGACATATGTAGAATTAACTTGGTGCCGGACACCCATACGTGCCTTCTTATGTAAATTGTATGTAAGTTAAGGTGACGGAAAATGGTATGTTGTGTTCACGATGCTAACAGTCCAAATTCAGTCCAAATTAAAGACTAAAACATACTTTTTAAGCCCTCGGTACACCGAGTCAGCACAAAACACGTGGTAACCTCATGTTTTTTGGTATCCGTTAGAAAATGGGATACACATTCAGAAGTGGCTGATTGCACATTCATTTAAATTAAGTGAAGTCGCTTAACATGGTCAGTGTTATCGTTTTTGCTAATCCTAACTACAAGTATCAGAAGTCTGGAGGTGCAGGGAATGTGAAACCAGCCACACAAAAGGTGTTGCATTAAATTACTTTTATAAACGTCCCGGAAACAAAATCACTGACACAGCTAAATCCTAAAACATTGTAAGGAAGCTAGTGTTGACTCCTAATTGCGTAATTGGAGGTTTCGTGTCCCATTGTTGATAGTTCCTTATTATTTAGTTTTTGTCTTTGGGGAAAGTAGAGACAAAACTAAGATTAAACTACTTGACTAATTAAATCACCATTTGACCTGTTGGGTCACATTAGTATTTAAGTTTAATGGAATCGTTCTGGAACCTCCCTTATGAAGAATACTGATGCTCAATTTTGGAATTTTGAGATGGTGGGGGTTCATGTTTGGACTGAGACTTGGTTTTATACAATACAGTTACACCCACTTTATTTACAGGCACTTTAAGCAGTATTCATGAATGTTGAAGTTACTAGTCGGTTACTGCAATTAAACTTTTGGGGTAATGGAAAATGTCATTCTCTATAAGAAATGAAACTATCTCTTTAGATGGCATGTTGTTGGTAGTAAACAACCACGTCTGCATTTAAATAGGTTTACTGACTTTGAAGGATTGCATGGTGGTTAAGTTACTGATGTGACACATTGTATTTATGTATACACATATATACCAAAAATTTGTTTAAAATTTTCTAACAAGATACCCGTAGTAATATGCTGAATTTAAACGTTCTTTGGCATGTCTAAAATAATTTTGTAAGCTAACAAAGAAGCCTGTCTGAAATTTACAATCATTTCTGTGAAAGGTTGTTCTGGATGACTAAAGATCAAGCAGAAATATTAGATTCAAATGACAACACAACAGCTACAGAAATCAAATCTTCAACAAAGGTTTTGACAAACTGAATGTGCAACATTTTACACTCATGTCCTTGGGATCAGGTTGAGTTGGTGCTTTCTTCAGGTACAAATGCTAAAGCCACTTGCAGGTCTTCATTGATCTCTTACCTCTTTAAGCTTCCACCAGTAGGTTATTAAGTGAAATGTTACATAGAACAGGAAAACTTTAAAACCATGATGACATATCAGCCCTCACATAACACTGGTGAAGAAAATGTGCAGAAGTTTACACTTTGATTTTGCTGAGTTTCTGAAAATGTGTTTAAAATTTGTGAAGGAACAACAAGCAATCTGTGTATCAAATAGCACTCTAGTCATTTGTGTTGTGCATTTTTAGACTCTTAAAATACTTGATTCTGCTGCCAAGTGAAAAAGAAATCAGACACAATGATCTTCCAAATAAATATTGTCATCTCTTTTCAGAAATAATTTAGCAATCATTTTTAATTTTTAATCTTTTCATCACCAACTGTTGCTGATGATTTTTGCATTGATTAAAACTTTTTCTTTCTTGTCATGTAGACAAACCTCCCAATTTTCAAACATAAGGATTCCTGTGTGAGAAGAAGATACAGTGACTTTGAGTGGTTAAAGAATGAGCTGGAAAGAGACAGTAAGGTGAGTGAGTTCATGTTTGAAGCTAATTTTGTCAGGTTGGCTGACACAGACAGGTGCACATGGTTCTGATGGTCTCATGTGTAATGACGTCACAGAGTCATAGGTGAGAGCAGTGTTTAGAATTTCCTCCTCTTCCATGGTTTCTCATGGAAGCATCATACTTTTAGACAGTGGAAATGTGTGATTTATACTCTTGTACAAGCAGGGCTTTTTAAATGTAAAGTTAAAGGTTTATATCCTGATCTAGGATTTTGTGTCTTTCTTGTCATACAGATTGTAGTACCACCTCTGCCAGGCAAAGCCCTGAAAAGAAGATTGCCATTCCGTGGAGATGAGGGTATTTTTGAGGAGTCCTTTATTGAGGAGCGACGATCAGGCCTGGAGCAATTCATCAACAGGTTAGGTTACAACAGATTACAACAAGTTACAACTTCAACATTCATTTTGCTTATTGATAGCTTTATTGTTTCAGTATCATATGAATTAATTGTAAGCCAACCACATCATGTCACATATACCAGTGCCTAAGATTAAGTCTCTCAGTTGGAATTCACTTCAGTGGAAAATACTAGTACAGAATTTTTGCAGTTAGCTTCATATTCAGTTATTCAGATTTATTTAGGCTGTTATTTAAATTTTATGCAGCAGTAGCAGTTTTTCATCTTTTTTTTCATCATGCAAGATTATCTTTTTGCATAAAGTCATTAACTTGTTCCCTGTGTGTTGTGTGAAATTCTCATATTTGATGGGGTCGTTCATTGCTAAAGGTTTACATTGTTAAATTACATCAAGCTGACTTGGCTACTATAGCACTTCAAATGTGTAGTGAGTGATTTATTTCTGTTGTCCATCTGCATGTGTGGTGGTATGTGTGTTTCTGTAGGATTGCAGGTCATCCCCTGGCCCAAAATGAGCGCTGTCTTCACATGTTCCTGCAAGAGGAAAGCATTGACCGTAACTACATTCCTGGAAAAGTACGACACTAGGGTTACTATGTCACATTTCCACTACATGGTACTAGCTTGACTAGACTCGATGCTGCCTTTTTGCATATCTATTATGTAAAAGAGACTGGAACTGTTACTACTTTTTAGTACTTGCTCAGCTGAGGTTCCACAACGTGTGAAAAATATACTAAAACTGTACTGTGTAAACACTACAGACCAATGATTGCTCACAGAGTTGTCCCTGCGTCATCAATGTGTGATACACCATTTTTTAAAACCAGATTCTGAAGTTTACAGTAAATATAACGGTAGGCTAATCCACAATGACAGCCTGCAAAGCGGTACCGCAGTCAGTCAAAGTGGTTCAAACATTTCTATCCTTCATGATGAAAAGCTTCAGCGTGGGCTTGACAGGGTAACATGCAACAAGCAATTTTATCAGCAACTCTTGGAGCAGACATAGAAGTTACACGTAGTGTCGTCATAACATCCAGGTACTCTAAAGTTGACAGTATCCTGTAATGGAAAGAGCCTCGAGGAATAGTTGTCGAGTCTAGCCATTTCCTAGGAGTGATAATATGACGTTGGGGAGATTGGCAAGTGGGGGCTGATCTGTGGAATCTAGAACAAATTGAGTGTTGCCTTTCTCTTTGATCTCTCTTCCTGCTTTATCTGCCTCTGTGTTTCTATGCTATTGTAAAGTAATATTCACTTTATCTTGGAGTTACAGTTATGCTCTTCTACTATACAGCCAGACATGTCAATAATGTTTCAATCAACTCTGACTCCTCTGTCCCTTGTGCATTTGTTTTATAATTGCACATAAAGGAAACTGATCCTAAGTAGTTGTGATTTTATTGTTAATTCATTAATATTCAGCTTTTAATCACAACTTTCAGGAACAAAATTAATGTACGTTTCATGTAGTCTTTCCTCCATAAGTGTCATATTTATGATTTGTAATATAATGTGAATAAAGTAGAGTAATGTCTAAATATGTGTCTTGGAACTAATGTGTACTATATGATACACGCTGACTGTTAATGAGTGTTCTGATCCTGTTTTATTCTCTCTTTTTTTTTTTTTTTTTTAGGTATGAATGAAGTAAGTTTTTCTTTATTGTATTACTTTATTGACATCTGCTTTCTGGAAGTCAAACGTGGTTGCATGGGCACTGTTAAAACCAAAGGCGATAGTTCACAAGAACAATGCTAATTATTTCCTATAAAGAAAATCATTTTGTCTTGTAACCATGCCACACGTAGGCCCTGGTTGTTACTTAAGTCAACCAGTAATTTAAAAAAAAAGAATAATTGGTCATGGTGTGTCACTAACGGAAAATCATTCTGCCAGCCAGTTTTACACCCATTTCTAGTATTTACCAGAATCTCATTCTGTCACTAAGAATAATTGGTGTTCAGGGTACAAATGTTTTACAGCTGTTGCTCAGAAACTGGCTTGCATGTGATTCTCTGCCCACTAGTGTTCTGAGTTATGTGAACTATTGTTTCATAGATAGTAAGTACATAAATGTCTAGAGCTCTTTGAAATATCTCTTTCCAAACTAATTCTAATACATTGTCATCTACTGTGCTAATCATCAACTGCATGGTAATCTTTGCATGCTTGTGTTACCCTCACTGACCAACATTGTTTCACATGCTTTTGATCATTTTCATGTCGCTCTCTGTTGATTCCAATATTCATTACCTTGATTTTTTATTATTTTTTTCCAGACATGGACTTGGGTCTTGAGTTAAATTTTCATTTGTACTTTGTCTGACAAACAGTCCATTATGCCACAAATTAAATTTTAAGTTGCACCTAGCTCTTGACTGTTGGTTGTGGTGAACCATTTTATCTGGGGGTGGGTGGGTGGGGGTGGGGGGGTAGAGTTCATTACAGTTGTCGAATCAGTTGAGTGCGCGTACATAAATATATACAGGTTATGTACTGCATGCATCACTCTCCCACTGGAAAAAACACTCCGTCATCCAGGTCTAAGTGGTGTAATAGGCTTCAACACTGCTGCCTTTCGAAGAGATTATAGATTAAGAGCTGTCATGTCCTACTGTCTTCCACATTAAACAAACACTAATGTAACTGGGGCACAATTTTCCTTACCCTGGTAAAGACCAACAGAATACATAATTCAAAGTGAATGCAGTGATTAAGATTGATTAGCTAGACTTATTAACACTAAACTAACCAGAAACAACATAGTAGTAGTTAGATTTAAAAAAAAGAGTAGAATGTATGCTAAAAACTAACCAACTGTAGACTCCTAATATTTTGCTTTGTATTTTCCCAGTAACACTTATAAGGCTAATATTATACATAACATCATTTAAACAGTAAAAATGTAAACGTGTAAAAACAAAAAAAGTGTCTGACTTGACACTGACTTTAATGTGTAGATTATGTAAGTACTTAGCTGTTAGTTTAACAGAAGTAACCTAAAATAACATTTCATGGCTACACAGGTGTAATTTTAACAGTTGTAAAGTTAAAAAAAAAATCACATTGTTGGCTGAAAGGTGTCATTAGTGACATTAGTTCTTATGTTTGCTGTATGAAAATTTTATTTATTTTTCCATTGAACAATGGATATTTTTATTATATACGTGATTATTACGTGATATTATTACATGTCAGAACAAGGAGGCATTTTTAATTTATAATCTATCTTTTTGCTGTTGTAGATGTTTTCACAGCACGCACACTTCGCATTGTCACTCAGTGAGTGAATCAATCTGCATCCAGTTTTTCTGGGTAGTAAAAAAAACAAAAAACATTGTGTTTTACAAACTACATTGGTCACATGCAAGCAAGGAAACATGTGAATGGCCTATTTTGTCAACCCCGTAACACATGAAATTGATATGATGCATTAGTGAAGGGGAATTGCAAAAACTGCATGATGCTTATTGGTGACGGTGATGCACGTCAATCCCTGCTGCTCAGGATATGTCTGTCCCCTTTTTCATTAAAACTGCGTGTAGACATGTGTCCTGTACAGTGTTTCTCCTCTTGATTTTATTTGTACTGTCTGCTTGAGTAAAGAAGAGTCATTTTATTGTGGAAAGTTTTGTTAAATGCAGTGGGAAAGTATCGTAGGTAAAAGCTGGTGCTGGGCTTCCAGACCCGGTTAAATAAAAGATTGACCACAACAAAGGGCAAAGGTCAACATGTCTGATAGGGCTGATGCTGTGGAAGCTGAAGATGTCAAATGGATAATGTCTACACTACAGTGCCTGTATAAATGTACAAAAGAAACACAAATATGTCTCTGTCAAAGAAGATGTTCAGGGCTTTTCCACCAGTAATGAATAATTGTAAGGTTACTTTTGTTTATATTTTTGGGAAATGTCTTCAGTTGTACTTGCGTTAGCTACTGGGGGGGGGGTTAGATGGTGCGACCTTGGACAGTGCCTTTGCTTATTTGTCTATTGGCCAAGTGGGTAAACAAATGTACTGATAGGAGGATTTCAACTGTCAACTAGAAAGAAAAACATGCACATGAATGCCATCAGCCCTATTCCACATGCATGTAGTTTAGGATATTGTAATATTTTTTTTGTGTAGAATAATATTGTGCCACTTATTTTCAATGTGTTGTTAGGAACTGTTTATATAAACTTCCAGCACTGACCAAAATCCATTTCTGGTTTAAAAATGTATTTTTATATTAAATTGTGTTTGTTTTTTTTCCCCTCTCTCTTTTGTTTCTCTCTTATTGCAAAGACAATACAGACTGCTGCACCTGCTCCCCTTGTACAATGATTTCTACATCACTTCATTAAAAAGTTGGTGGGAAATATCAACAGTGTAAGAAAAACACAAGTTTTGCTCCTGGACAAAACCAATAGATGCAATGTATAAATTGTTAAGTGTCATGCTTTTTTCCCTCCTAGTCATTCCACATATGTATATTGTTTTGTTTTTATTAATCAGTTCAAAGGAAACCTGTTCCAGACATACTTTGAGCATCTAATCTTATAGCTAGACCTGTTTTTGTAATGATTAATATGTTTTATGTTTTGTTTTCTTTTGATTCAATTCCATCAGGGTTTACTTCTTCCATTGTGTACTTTTGTTTTGCAAGCAGATATGTGATATTTGATGAAAAAACCCCCACCCAGCCACCCAAAGTCGAGCAACATGTAGCATCATGAACAAGTCTCATGACACATTATTCCAATATATTTGAGTGTTACCCCAATTTTAAAATGATCGACCATATCTTAGACAGTATTGTCTCATGGATGCTTGAGTTCTCTGCTGTCCCAGTCATTATTTCCAAATTTTGGCTGTGTGTTAAATCAGCGATTGAGAGGTTTTAGTTAGATAAATAACCATATCTAAGCACTGTGACAAGAGGTTCATTATATGAACAATATTTCATTGTTTAAAGTTGTAATCAGCATCTGGTTTACTGATTTGAAATGAGGCTTATTCCATGCTTTATCAGCTCTTTTATTCTTTATCAATACTATTGTGAAATGTATTATACCATCATTACAATTTCACTATGAAGTACAAGAACATTCTTGTTATTTCTGTCCACCAATTAAAATTCCTGCTGCCTGCTGGTTGATGTCTACATGAGTTTTTTTGTTTTTGTGTTTGTTTGTTTTTTTCAAGGAAGAAAATTACTGAAACCCATACTTAGCCGATTAGTGTGAGAATGGGTGAGGCGGATCACAGAGTGCAGACTGATGGGTGACCCAAATCAACAATGAAACAGAAAAATGACATTTATGTATAAATTCCATAGTTTTGTAAATCCTTCAGTTCATACAAAGATATCACAGTTAGGCTACAATCAAACAGAGGTGGAAAGTAACTAAGTATAAGTACTTTGTTAATCTACTTAAGTAGATGTATTTGTACTTTACTTGAGTATTTGTTTTTCTGGAAACTTTTTACTTTTACTCCCTACATTTGTTCATAAATATCTGTACTTTATACTCTTTACATTCTCAGAATAGACTCGTTACTTTTTCAAACTAATAGATGTGACAGTATATAATATGGAAAATCAGTGAAGGAGAGGAACTGTGGAACTCTATATATTATAATTATTTGACTTTTTATTTCATACTTTTGACTTTATCTCACAATTTTGATTTTATTTTCCAATTATAAAATTTTATCTCATAATTTTGACTTTTTATCTCAATTTTTACTTTTTCTCTTAAAATTGTTTTCTTTAATCTCATGACTTTTTACCTGAATTGTGACTTTTTTTTTTTTCATTTTTCCTAAATTTCCTGCCCATATCCACCAAACTGTGTACTCAAACACATTATCTACACAACAACTCACTTTTAAAGGCTTTATTTTTGGATACTTTTGAAACTTTTATTATTTTTCCTGGTTAAATAAGTATTATTTCATTCATGGCAAAAAAAAATAATAATTCAGTTTTTCTTTTGTCCTTACAATCAAGAATTACAATTAAGAAATTTTACTTAAGTAAAGGAGTTGAATCAGTACTTCTACTTTTCCCATATATTTTTTTCACACAAGTAGCTGTACTTCTACTTAAGTACATAATGTTGAGTACTTTGACCACCTCTGTAATCAAACAATACAAACTTTGCAATAAATATATGGTGGGAAAACTTTGTTCTACAATAAAGCAATGCACTGACACCTGATGTACTTCACCTTTTTATATAGTTCCCATTCACAACTGAATAATTACTTGAACTTTATCTGCAACAAACTAATGGAGAACATTGGTAAAACAAACTATAAAAACCCACATCCTGTATGATAGGGAGGAAGTATTACGCTTCAGAAACATGCCTGGGTGTTTTTGTTCCACAGAATGTGAATTTTACTAAGTCCTCTAATCTGTTTCTTGTTATTGTTCACCTTCTGGAAAAGTCAGGATTAACAAACAAACATTTTTTAGCTGCTGCTGGATTAAAATAGTCCTAGAATGATGGTTTTGAAGAGTTCTAGGTTTATTTATAAAGAAGACATGACAGTAATTGGACACAATTGTCATATGTATAAACATTATAGGACTTTATTAAACCTTAGGCAAATCTAATAATGACCTAAAAACATAGCACAATACAAGATGAAATTAAACAAACAAATAAAAAACAATGACATATTTTGTCCTAACATGGATTTCATTGAAAAAGTGTAAAATAATGTTGTCATTGAACCACTTTAAATTAGTCTATTCATGCACTTTTTCCAGTAATAGAACTACATTGGTTTGAATCCATAAAAATAATAAAATCCAATAAAACTAAAGAAACAAAAACCCCATAATGGCTGTCAAAACACAGGTTTTACAACATATGTGTGATACTCTATAAAATGTTCAACAACTTTTCTCATCGGTGAAGACTGTGACCTACAAAACTATGAGCTTTGATGTCCTGGCCTTGTCCTGAGTAATGAAAGCAGGCAGAGAGAATGGGCACACCAGGCCAACGCAGAGATTAGCTGGTGTTTTGTTAATAGGTCTAACACTGGAGCCCAGTGTGCAGCTATGACACTTGTTGTGTTTGCAGAGACACCCAGTTGGGTTAGCTTGATAAAGTGGAAGTAAATTGAAAGAGCAACTTAAAGCAGTGTGACCAGGCAAGGACAAAAGGAGAGACGAGCTACAGTACCGTTGAACAGAGAGCAGAAAGGATGCAGACATAGAAGGACAATTTACAAACGCAATTCAAATATATCTGGGGTTATAGTCAAAAGCATTAAAAAAAAAATGTAGCAAGAAAAATGCATGAAATAAAGAAGAAAATACTGAGGACAAAAGTGAAAGAAAATAACTCGCAATAAGTTAAGCAGTATTAAAAGAAAAAACACTGGCCTCTTAGTATGTCTGTGGGTGGCTTAGTCTGCACACACATTTTCCAAACACAGACTGCCCCATTTTTTAAGCCTTTTACAGACTTTATAGTTATGTCTTTTTATTTTATTAAACCCAACAAGATGCTGATAGAAAACTGGAATAAAAGAAAGGCAAAAATGTAACTTAAAATCAATAAATTAGTCAAAAAATAATCAAAATAAGTCCTTTTTACAGGATTAAAAACTTGTAATATCCTGGACCTAGATGGGCCCTGAAGGCACCTTTTCATTCAGCAGCAGCTGGTTTAGGATTAACCTGATTTCAGTGTATGTTTTCATATTATTTTATTTATTTGAGCATTTGTTAGTCACCACTTTAGCTCCACTGATGACAAATTGATGTAGATATTAGTTTATTTGTGATGCATATAACTGAAGTGATTAAAAAAAAATTACTTTTCATTGTAAAACTTGTTTTTCTGTAGAATGACCCTGAAGAATATAATGATGATGACATGGATATTGTGATATTTAATGAATTTATGCTAAAATTGTAAACATTTATTTGGAAATACTATGAAAGTCATGGTTTCTGTTGTGTGAAATAACAGAAACCATTTCCATTAAATAATTTGTATAATTTAATTTCACTAATCTTAAGCATGCTGAGCAGCTGTTTTATTTTATGGTTTAAAGTAAATGTAATACTGACTTGTGCAACCATCACAACAAAACATTCATTAATAATTTAGATACCCAGTTCTGCAGAATCAATCATCAAACCTTATGACTGTATATTTTTCTTTGTAAATCGTGCAATAGTTTATTGTTATAGACTAAACACAGAGATGTTTTTTAACTTGTGAAATGGTACTGTATGTGTTTTTCATTTACATACTGACATACAAACTGTGAAACGTTTCTTTGCATTAGGGAAAAGTGCTTCATGGCTAAAATCAATTATTTAAACTAAACTAAACTTTCTTCTCCACATTTAATCTCATTTAGCACCATTCTATAACATTATCATTTTGTATTTTTTGCATTTTTCAGTATGAATCATCTATTACCCTACATCTCTTTTAAAGGCTGAAGATATAGTGACTTTCTCAGTAAATATATAACTAACTCACTGACAATACAATACAATACAATACAATACAATACAATACAATACAATACAATACAATACAATACAATACAATACAATACAATACAATACAATACAATACAATACAATACAATACAATACAATAGAAGTACTTTATTCATTCCACCCTATGTAAATTTTGTAGCTACAACAGCAAAATATAAAGTGCAAATATGAAATGGCAGTGGACAGGAGCATGTTTGCATATATATACAATATTTACAGTGCTGTAAGTGGTTGTAATTGTATATTTGAAGTTACTGAGCACTATTATTCATACAACATTTAAGGACAGACAGAATATTATTAAAATTTCAAATACAAATACAATTAGTAATTCACATTTTTGTAAAAGTCTAGTCTGTAAACATTTTTATTTAATTGTACTATTTAAAAAATAGGGAAAATTAGTGGTTTTCATTATGTATACATTATGATAGTATTTTACAGGACTGACCCACTTTGGATTGAATTGACCTAAAATGATTTAACTTCCTTGATTGTTAATATCTTTAGTATCATTTTTACATTTCAAATATTCAGCATGGGTCGAACTGGACCCTTTGGTGGGCCAGTTTTGGACCCAGGGGCCGCATGTTTGACACCTGTGATGTAAAATATGCAGGATAATAAAACCTCCAGGACCAGATCTGGATCCTCCTGAAGTAAGGAGTGAAAATACAGAACAGAGGAAGAAAGTATGGATGAGAAGTGCAAATAGACAAAGAATAGAGACCATACAAGAAGAACTGGTTGAACCGCTCCAGGACCTGTAGAATACATTGCCACTATCTGCAGTTGCTTCAGGCTGAGTTGATTCTATATATTACGTAAATGTTGCACTTCACAGCAGTGTGAGCATTTATCTTCTGTTATACATTTGCTGAGTGTTAATGAGTAAAACCACTGCCTCAACATAAATATAGCTTTGCTCCATTATCTGTTTTATGAACTCTCCAGTCAGGTTAAAACAATAGATCAGATGATTATTAAGATCAAGTTTGATTAATTTAATGTGTTCTGATATAAAATAATACATTGTTTGAAAATGATTGTTTGATTTTCATACCTCTGAATTTAGAGTAAAAGGAAAAAATAAAAATAAAGCACAATTATTCCATCAGATTATGTTGTTATAACTACATTACTTTATAACAATAAAAACTACATTTTCAAAAATCAAAATACATCCACCAGATTCACTTTTAGTTAATGCAGTTTGTGCTTTGTAATCAAAGTAAAAATTAAGGGGTATTTTCAGGAGGAAAATAAAATGTATTATTATTATTATTATTATTACTTAAAAAAATACGAATGTGTTATCTTCTAACCTCCAATTTTGTTAGAGCTCAGATTGTTCAGAAATGTTCCAGACCATAAATACCATGTTACCTCATTCTCTTGGATTCAAAGAACTGCAAATAAAGCATGATTTCCCAGAAAAGAAAAAAAACATGTTATGTGACCTGGTATGATCTGGGGTCAAACGCAGCTGGAATATTAAAAATGTGAACAAAATGTTTTGTACAGTTACTTTATATTATTATTAGTTAATTAGTCTTCATAATATTGGACTGATCTAGCTCTTAAAGCCTATCCTATCCCTCTGATTTTTTTAATTATTTTTTTTATTTTTCTTTCCAAGTGAAAGAGCTGTAGTCGACACGTTCCCTAAATATATCTAAGTTTCCTGAGAACCAAGGATTTAAATATCTTTGGGTTTTAATTTAGACTTTTAGAGTAAGGTTGAAACTGAAGAAGATTTAATCCTTATGCCATATACACTCAGGGTTAAATCAGACCCCATTAAACGAGTGTTTAAAGTGTTTAATTTTGCTGTAACTATTGGAATTTTCAACTGCTGGAACCTTGAAAATAAAGACAGACCACATTTTATATGACCATTTTTAATTCTAATATAAAATTACTTGTGGTTAAAATTGTTTGACACCATCACCGAACTCCTGGCATGCTTAGGTCACTGCGTGCACACACATACACGTGAAAACATGAAAGAAATAGTTTGGTTTTCCATCCTTTTCTTTCATCTGTGGGACAAAACAACAGAGCAGCGGACATACTACAGCGGCTGGAGCAAAGACCTATACATAGCATAGACGTGGTGGTGGTGGTGGGGGGGGGTCACAACCTGTGTACCCATATAAGGGCATCCTACTACGGTGAAAAGCATGCTCGTAATAGACATAATGTACACGAGCCTTAGTGTCGCGCGAGATACTTTTTTTTATCTTGTAACCGTTAACTTAAGTTGTATGTGTCGCTCAATTTATTAATATTCACTAATATTTCTCAGTCCCCTGTTTTATAAAAGACAGAAAAAAATATATACAAACAATTCTTCACTCTCATTCATGCTTGGAAAGATCCGCCCTTCAAACCACGTGCGTCACGGTTTGTTTATACGCTCCGCCCGCATGATAAAAGCCTAAAACCAGCGTAGGACGAGCGGGATATTTCATCAGCGACCCACGAAATCAGCATCACTGTCCTGCTCTGTGTGACCTAAAACCACTACCAACCACGCGAGTTTAAAAGGTAAGGTGGCTACTATTCAATCAGTATGACAATCTATTTCATAATTGAATGTTTTCATCGACATTTTATTAGTGAATTCATCTTCCCGAAACCTTTATGTGCCGAGTAGAGTAGTAGCACAAGTTGAGTGATGCAATCCTTTCCTCGTGTGTTATCACTGTTATTGGCGCACACATTTTGAAAAATAACGCAAAACTGATCATTTTTATTTTCCTATATATATATATTTTTAAATAAAATAAGCGCCTAACCGTGAGGGAAATTCCCAGTTTTGAGTGTGGTTTAATTTGTCATTTGAGCGGGTAATCAGCTGATGCCGTAAAATGCTACACGGGGGAAAAAAGAAAAGTAGACGAGGAAATGTATTTGGCGTTGCCCTTTGTGGGAAACTGTTTAAACTAAATGCATGTCCCTTAAATAGAATGACAAGTGTTTTTTCAGTGTTACTACTGAAGGGGTTTCCATTCATTGTTTTGGTCTTTGCCGGCTAATGTTATTTACTAGCAGGATGCGCTATTAAGGCGTGGGGTTTTTCCTGATGCTGCATTCAAGGCTCTATAAAAAGCGCCGAATTTGGAAAATATTAATAATTATCTATACCAAAACGAACTGTTATATGAAACACGTGTGTCTTAAATTTACCGATTTGTGACATGTTATTAGCTAAGATAACTATCGTGTTGACTCAAAAACCTGTGTGATAAAACATGTATAAGCGCGTATTTAGCAATAATGTGTTTTTTTTAAGATGCAACAATGAAAGCTGATGGAAGATTGACACATCACTAGTCTTCGTGCCCTGTCCTGTATTGAATCAATGAAAGATTCATACTCATTTCTCAATGACATTGCCAGCCTCGTGTCTCATGCAATGTGTACAAGATGTATTTATCTATTTACTGAAAACACTGAAGGCAACATTAACACCACGCGAGAGTGAGTGAGCCACGTAGCTAGCTTGTGTTGCAGACAGCAGCAGACCAGTGGCTTGGTTACACGGACAATGTGGCTGGTACACATCGTAAGTAACGTAATTTAGCGTTTATATTAATATGATATATAACATATCCGTGGCTCTCAGCATCGGTCGTGTGTTCTTATGGCGAGTCAGACTTTCAGACAGTGTTCGCAGGTAAGATGCCTGCCTTCATGTGTACCACGCGCGTGTTGCATCAGCCGAGTTTGACATCCGTATCATGCACTAAACCGCCGTAGCTGTAGTATAACGACGACTCTAATGATACTCCGTTAGTATGGTGTAAGTGAATTACACCTGGTATTTAAGCTGTTGGACTGGTTGGAGGTGTAGTAGACACAGTTGGAGAGACCAGGTGGCCACTCCTGAAATACAAACTGTACCCACATTAATTACATCCGAGAGCCGCAGTTAAAACAATTAACTTAGATGCAATTTTCTCAATTATACATTTCCAAATCAATGACAGAATAGGTATTTTCTTTGGTAATAAAATAATATCCATAAGGTAAATGGCAAGTTTCCAGCTAGATAAACATACTGTAGTCTGTTGATACACGCCCTACTTTATATACAGTAAAATTTGCAGTGTTAAATCAACACTTAGAGAGTTTATTTAACTTCTTCTAGAGTGTATTTGGTCCCATTGTCTCCAAATTAACATTGCAAAATCTACAGTGTATGTGTTACTGGGATGGACATTTAACTAAGGATAGAAATGTATGGCTTGAAAGGAGATCTGCATGTATTTGAGCAGTTGTGCACTCTTTACCAACTGAAATTAACTTGAAACAGTACTTAATTTTTTTTTTAGCAGAGATAAGCTGATACTTTATATGCTTTTTAATCTTAGGTTATATAGGCATATTGTCTTTTATCTATAATGTATGATGAGGAATGCTTTAATCTTGCAGTGACTATTGTGATTAAGTTTTCTCAGTTTCTATGAATTTCGTTAAACGCCAGTTCTTACTGACAATATTTCAAGTGCCTTCACTGTGCAATTGCATGAATTCTGCTCTTTTTGTGTTTCTGTATGATTATCTTACAGGTTTGGCTTATGGTGGCTTTTCATTATTGATGTTAAGCTGCTCAGTAACTTCCTTCATAAAGATTTAATTTCATATCTTGTGTATGCTAATGGTATTGACATTGATCATGGGAGAGTGAGCATATTTTAGCTTTTGTCACATTCCATTTTTCAGCAGAAGTGTTTTTTGGCAGGGGCTTCGGTCTCTAGCCAGGTCTAGGTCTGACAGACTTAAAGGGTCGTCCGGTTCAGTCTCAGTGGTCAGTCTAACCCCAGTTACACAAATGCAGCTGTTATGTTAAATTAAACTCTGCTCTAACATTTAAAAACATGTACTAGGAAAACACATATTAATTATGATGCTGTAAAATGGCTCAGTCACTCAGCTCAGCTGGTCATGATATGGTATAACTTTCAGAGTTATGCAAGGTGACAGTCCTCTGTACTGTAAATGTGGTCCTGGACATGTTGTCCAGCAGTTTGCCCTTGAAACATTCAAAAATGTCATTAGGTTTATTAGGATCCATTTAGCATTTTAAGTTGGGTACATAGTTTCT
Source organism: Siphamia tubifer (assembly GCA_020466265.1). Taxonomy (NCBI): domain Eukaryota; kingdom Metazoa; phylum Chordata; class Actinopteri; order Kurtiformes; family Apogonidae; genus Siphamia; species Siphamia tubifer. Next base: position 13,580,650 of record CM035796.1, read on the forward strand.
AAAATGTCAACTTTATCCAATATGCCATGGTGGATTGATTCTTGAATCTATATTTTAATGTCTCTATTGAATACTCAGTGTGTGAGGAAATATTTAATATTTGCTGTAACATCCCAGTTGATGAAAATGTTCAGCCTTTCCCTCTAATTTTATATATCATTAAATAAAATTGCTTATGTCATCAGTGTTTATGTCTGAAATTTAGACAATACAGATAATGCAGTGATAATCTAGTGCAATTACATTTTAATGCTGTAGTAATTCATCCTTATTTTTCCTGATTTGTTTTGTCCTTTTCCCCCTTCTGTCTTATAAGCAAGTTTATACTATTTTCATGGTTGAATGCAGTTTATTTGAGTTATTTGTCAATGTTGCTACAACGAAGCAGAAACTGTGTCAACACTACCATCATGTAACCAGAGCCCAGCATCGTTGTTGCTGAGTCGAGGGAGTCAAAACAAAGCCATGTGTTGTTTATATGGACAGAGCAAGGAGCAGCCATACGCTATAATGAGGTTAGCAGGTTTGTTTCTTGTCCAGATAATCTTCTTAAGATTGTGGCAGCAGTTGGAGCAATGCTAAGTCAAGTAACAGGACCATTATCCCTGCAGCCAGTTGTAACCGGAGCACTGTTGGCCTGTGGGTTGATGGTCATAGCTCTCTAGGATAAAAGAGCCTTTCAGTTTGTTTATTTTTGAAAGTTTTACTAGGTTTTGGTTGTGTTGTTAATGAAGAAAATATGTTAAAACTGCATAAAATATCTTGCAGCTCCAACTCATTTATAATGATGCATTTCTTGGAGAATAAATAACAAGATTGTTACAGGTACATAGTGCACTAGGTTTTGCTTGTCTACCCTTGTAAGCAGATACAGTTGCCACATGTGTTGAATCACACCTCTCCACACCCTGGCAGAAATCTGCCGCACCCTCGTGAAAACCACAAGGAAAAGATTATCAACTGGGTGATGTAGTGGCGGCATTGACTAGGGTTTATGTGACCCATAACTTTGAGACCACCCTTAGATGAGGCCGTGTCCACTGTAGGTTTGCACTTTTGTTACCTTACTGTGGGAACTGTGCCACAACATGGTGTGTCTTTGAAAGGCTGACTTAATATATTTCCTTGCTTTTGGTGGGTTTCAGTACAGTGCACAGTGTTGGGTGAACCCCTGAGGAGATCACAGCCAGCTGGGCACAGCCGTTTGGTAATCAGTGTTTATTTGCACTTCACTGACAACCTTAGATCTCAGTTCCTGGTGTGCAAGTGGAAAATGCTACTGGAATGTCACACCAAGCAGGGAGCGGCTGAATATCCACCATGTACCAGTTTCCCATCAGTCTTCAGAAGCCTAAATGTTTATTATTGCAGTTTTTGGTGACTCTTTGGTGTTTTTATTTCATTGTTTGACGATGTTTGTCTTTTTTTCTCAACACTTAACTGTACTAGGCAGGATATTCCCTTTTGAAAAAGTGAGACTGGAGGCACTTTGATAAATAGCTTATATTGTTGTAATAGTATTTATAGAATATTGTGAATGTACTGAGACATTGTCAGGACTTGATCCGGAGTTATGAAAAAAAAAAAACAGACCAAAATTAGACTATAGCATAATTTACAGCCAACCCTGTGACCCGATATTATTTTTGGAACATAAAAGAATATTTTGGACCCTTTTTTTCTCCATTTGCATTGTCTTTAGGTATGCGGCTTATTAACATGAAGCAATGGTCGGCTTCTTTTGCATTACGTTGTTTTGTGGATGTGCAATGCAGGTGAAAGGCAGATTAATATTTAAGTGGAGAACATGTACCCAAAGTCTTAACAAAATGATACAGTGAAAGAGGTGAACTTGTTGTCAGTTTGTTCACTTTCCTCGCCTTTACTTTTGCACATTTAATGAGCCTGTAATGCATTTTTATCCATGAAGTCCCACTAACCTCTCCAGCAGGGATCACAGGGCTGCTTTTTGTTGCAGGTTAGTGTTTCACATGTTCTCGTTGTCACCTGACTGCGATTGACCTGAAATGTCAGTCAGCCTCTTCAGCGCACACACCAAGGAATCGGGTATCATTGTACAAGCACATCAAGACATGGTGTAACTTTGCTCCCCCCACAATCCCGAGTCTTCCTGGAAAAATTATCAAGCAAAAAAAAAAAAAAAAAAGAGTTCCGCAAATCCCACCCTCAGATGGAAAAGTAGCTGCAGTGAAGCTTTAGCAGGTAGTACAATGTTAAAGTGCTCAAGTTCAACATGAGAGCAGTAATTCCACTCAGCACAAAACATTGGTGGTGAGTAAAATATAAGTCTTTATTTATCTCACCATGGGGAAATTGCATCGTGAAAGCAGCAAACGTATCTAGTGCAAGTTTACAGGTATAAAAAGCAAAAAAACATACTCACATTTCTAGAATGTGAATATGAAAAATATAATTAGAATTTTAAATTGTATTTGCATTTTTGCAGAAGTTGACATTATTTACAATATTTGCATAATGACAGTGACCTGTGGAAGTGCTCTTTGCAGATTTGTAGATAAGATGAACCCATCCAAGTTGACACGGGCAAGCTTTGTTTATCTTTGTATGTGACAATGTGTGAAATCTCAGATAATACATTAATGCATTTAAAACGATACAACATCAAGTAAAGATTGCAGTAATTCTTCAGTCCACACATCGTTGCTCCTTCAAATAAGCCAAAGTGTTCCCTGTTATAACATCACATCTTACATAAAGGCATGAATATATTAGTTAATATAACACATAGCTCATGGAACTGCTTCGACTAAGACAAATGTTGGGTTGTTACTAATGGTAACAACACTCACTCATTCACACACTTGATGTGTGAGCTTTGGTCTCAAAATTGAACTGTGACTCTTCAGATCTGAAAGTGCAAAAGTTGCAAAGGCTGTGTTTAATGAAACTTTTTACTCAGTTGGAAGTGTTTTACATGATGAGTTATTCATGGCTTGAATAGGATTTTGAAATGTATTCCTGACACACTCTTCCTAAAGGTAGTCTTCCTAGGTAATGCAGTTTTCCATATCTCTTCCAAGCCCTCAGATGTAGTGGTCATAGGAAGTGTAAAACATGCTCCATTGAATACATTTAATGTCCCCAAAACTGGCCCACATTGTTAATAACATTATAAACCATGTGGACCAGAGGTAAGTTAAGGTTACATTAGCTTCGACTAGCATTTTGTGACACTAACACTCGTGTTTGTGTTGGTGACATCTGTTTTTACACAGACTATGTCACAGATGCCTCATTTCCTCTCAGTGGTGGAAATAGTTGGATTGATCCATCCAGGAATCTGCATCTGCCTCCGCAAATGGAAAGAAACAAAGTCTGTGTTCTGGTTACAGATTCAGTATTTGCACCCATAGCCTGTCATGAACTTGCCTTGTGTGCATAAACAATGTAATCATTGTCATTCACCCTTCACCAACCTACAGTAACAAGCGCCTCTCTACTGACGTAAGAAGTTGTTGTCGCTGTCCTTGAGCAGAGTGTACAGTTACTTTATTTGTACACGCTAGTCAAATGAAAACCTTAAATATTGAAGCACCACCACAACTACTTTTATTTTTAAGTACTGTTTTTACGGTTGAACTAAATTAATTTGACCTGTAAGAGTTTGCCCTCGCTCTGCCTTTAGACTTTTTCTAAAGATTAATGTAAAATCGTAACTGATCATCTGGTTTCTTCCACTTTCATGCAGGAGGATAGTTCAACCTGTGCGATGATGTAATAACTTGGTATTTATTGTTTTCCAGTTTTTTTGTACACAATTCTCAGCTGTAATTGGAATAAGGGTTAAACTAACAAAACTACTTTTTAATGGACAAAAATGAAAGCTCCAGGAACAGCCACTGATGCTTTGCTAGGATAGACAAACATGCAAGTGCATTCTGCAGAAATCTAAACATGGATAATGTCAGCCAGTGTTTGGATCTTTTTTTATGCGAAACTGTAATTTGGGGTAAAGGTTGGGTTCTATCGGTGTTCTCTCAGTGCAGCTGCTTCATCTTATCGAACAGTCAGTTCTCACTGTTTTTTTTTCTGTTGTTGATTTTAGGCCTAGCTTGCAGAATTCAAACCATATCATCCCTTGCAGCCTCTGGCGTTCCCAGGCTTCTCATTGTCGGTTTCTGTCTTTAAAAAAACACACACACACACACACACACACACACACACACACACACACACACACACACACACACCTTTAGTATACTATCTACAGTAAGAGGGATGGTGCGGGGCAGGCAGGGACACCCTTTGTTTGTGGATTTATGCATGAATGGACAGTATAACGTGATTACTTAATGAGGCAAAATGAACGCAGACATTTCTGCATGGTTAGGTAGCACTGGGTGTCCTTACATCTCTGTTGCACGACTGTGTCTCATGATGTGTTAGGCTGTAAGAGGTGAAGGTATGAATTCCTAGAAGTTGCATAACTGGTATTTAGACAAGTGTTCATGTAGTGAAATGTTCTTTTTTGTATTCTCTCCAAACCTGCTGACTGACAGATTATTTGCTATATTCTTGGGGCATTTCCCTTAGTGTTCACATGAAATGTATCTTAAAACCTGCTGAAACACTATGTAATATCAGTCTGTGCAAATTAATCAAATAAGCAACTTTTGCTAGCAAGTCATGTTTGGTTGTACCCGCTGTGTCCATGAGTCAGAATTTTCTGTGATATTGAAGACTCGACTAAAAGAAGACTCTTTGACGTTTGAACACTTTTTTCAAGGAAATGTTCATTGTTGAACAGGATCAGTGCTGTAATTCTGCTCTAAAGCGCTGAAATGAGTGTGAACTTTGGCAGTTACAGAAATGTTCCCTTTTTTGAGCTCTTGTTTTGTCATTTCTTCACAGGTCATACATGCTGCTGCAATCACAGACCTGCCACTTCCTGTCTTGTCCTGCCTGCTGGAGTGACTGTTGCCTAAGTGAGCACGCCCACACTTAATGACCAATAGTAAACTAGTATTTAGTTTACCTACACCATCTGCCCAAAGTACTTCTTTTTTCAGTTCAATCACACTTGTTCTGTCTAAGCTGTGTCAATCACACACCCACACTAGAACGATTTAAAACACATAGCCTGGTACAGCTCCCACACAATCACAGCAAGTATGGCCAACAAGCTGTCCACATTTGGCAAAATGCTCCTGCGCCGCAGAGCATTGGACTTCTCCAATGAAGAGACCCAGTTCGCCCGCTGCCTGTCCACCCTGGACCTCATTGCCTTGGGTGTGGGCGCCACACTCGGCGCCGGTGTCTATGTCCTCGCTGGCGAGGTTGCCCGAGAGAAGGCGGGTCCTGCTATTGTCCTCTGCTTCCTTATAGCTGCTCTGTCGTCCATGTTAGCAGGACTGTGCTATGCTGAATTCGGCGCCCGTGTCCCGAAGACGGGCTCTGCTTACCTTTACAGCTATGTAACGGTTGGTGAAATCTGGGCCTTCATCACGGGATGGAACCTCATTCTATCATATGTGATAGGTAAGCTCATGAGGCTTTGTCATTTGTCTTCCAACTGTCCAAACCGTGAAAACTAATGGTGTCCACTTACCACAGTGTCGTCTTACCTTTTTCCTCTGTATTTTAAGGTACGGCTAGTGTGGCGAGAGCGTGGAGCTCCACCTTTGACAACCTAGTTGAGCAGAAGATCTCCATCTTCTTTAAACAGTCCATGGCAATGAAGGTGCCAGGACAAGTGCTAGCAGAGTACCCTGACCTGTTTGCCCTCATCTTGGTCCTGTTGCTCACTGGTGAGAAAAACTAAACCCTTACTTGGTTTTGGATTACATTGATGTAACACACTCATTTATAATATAGATGAGAACAGTTTGATATATGAGAAAAGTAATAAAAGGGGACATTCAATAAACAAGACTATAAGGGAATCATAACAAGGAATTGGGACACAACAGAAGTGTTAAAAACAACAGAAGGTAAACCATCTATAGTGTGAGAAATATAAGTACATCACAAGTGTAAAATAGAACAAAGCTACTTAAAGAAAAGGCAGTTTATTTAAAATCAGTCACTTAATCCATTCACTGTAAACATAGTTATTCACATACCATTAAACATTGCATAACAGTGTAATGTGACAGTGCTGGGATGACATGGTGAATGTCACTGGCTGTTGATTTGTTCACAGTGATGCAGTAAAAACACATCCACCCACATACAGATCATGTTGTTCTTGGTGCTGATTTTTCTCATTAGTATGTCCTATCCTCATATCTTTTTTTCTTTTTTTTTTCTTGTCTTCCTTCTGCAGGACTTTTGGCCTTTGGTGTGAGTGAGTCAGCGCTGGTGAATAAGATCTTCACAGGCATTAATCTGGTGGTTCTGGGGTTCGTCATCATATCTGGCTTCGTTAAGGGCGACACAACAAACTGGAACCTCACAGAGGAGGACTACCTCAGATACAAAGATGTCAACCACACAAATGGCAGTGGGACTCTCAAGTCAGTATTCGCTACCTGTCTCTGTTAGCGAGTGAAATCACACTTTTAATGGTGAATCTGTGTTTGATCACTGCACTCACAAGTGAATGTCTCTTCTTCTACCACTCAGTGTTGCAAAAGAATTTGGCGTAGGTGGTTTTGCTCCTTTTGGCATCGCTGGAGTCCTGTCTGGTGCTGCCACCTGCTTCTATGCCTTTGTGGGTTTTGACTGCATCGCTACAACAAGTGAGTGGCTTTAGTTGTTTGGTTAAAATCAGCATTAAAGGTGTCATTCTGCTGAAAACCACTTTTCCGCGCTTCTTTTGGAATCTGATGGGTCACCCCGACTTAACACACGCTGCCTTTGAAAGTGGTTTGTCACCTCCACTGGCTGCATACCACATTCACAGAAAACAACAAGAGGAACGAGGGACCTAGAAAAAACTGGCCCGTCTGACGTCAGATGGACTTTAGCGCCACACACGTGGGGTTAAGGTCGTCCTCCATCGCAGCGAATCTGAAGTAGCATTAGCATTAGCATTAGCGTCTACAAGAGAAGACGGTGCCACAGTAGCTGCTGCACAAACTTGAAAAAAATGGCAGATCAAACTGGTTCATGTGCTCGTTGTAGAAATAAAGTCCTGTTTTTTTCCCTGCACGTTTTCAGAAACAGTAACAGCACAAAAGGGGAGGGAGGGTGTTCCTTCACGCATTTTGAGCCAATCAGAGACGCCTCACCACCGCGTCATGCACATGTGTGATTAAGTTTTCGTAAACTCTATTGTTGACCTCAAGTCATTTTTCTACCATGCTGGAAACAAAGTAATCCGGACGTTTTTTTGAATAGAACCAACACACTATGTATTCAATAGCAATGGAAAACGCAGAAATATTAATGAAATAACAATGGAATGATACCTTGAAGGGGAACTTATGTAAAACTGTATTTGCAGGCTGTGTAGATTGTTTCTGAGCATATTTGTCTTCTGTGTGAGTCAGATACTTTCAGGATCTTGGTGTGTTTCTGCTTGCAGGGGTTTATCAAATTAGTTTGTTGAAGAACTAGTTACCTTGGTGTATGTATTAGGAGTGCAATCATTTCTTGATCCAATAATTCCAAGTCTCTTGAATACAAAACAAGCGGTGCCTGACACACTGAACCCCATCTTCCTTGCACACATTTTACCTGATTTGCCCTGTCTCTTATCATTGCAAAAACACATTTTTAGTGACTTTGTCCATGAGATTTGACCTGCATTCACTAAAATTTAATGGGATCTATTCTGGACCACTTTGCTCCTTTTCTGAAAATGTCATGGATATTGTCCCCAGGACATGATTTAAACAAAAAACTTAAAATACAGCGACAAGAAACTATGACATTTATCTGTTATGACACGGCACTTCCAAACTACAAAAGCACATGTCTGATGTTGTAGCATCTCCTCCAAAGACACCCAGAATGGAGCAGAGGCCCCCAGATAAAATAAAATTAACGTAACACAAATCAATGAGATTAACATTTCTGTACATTACTAACATAACATTAGCCCTGTGGAGGTCTAGGTTTCTGTTCTGTTCTAGCTACTGTCAAACATGTGGCTAGTTTTTTCTGATTGTGAAGAATATTGACGGGTAAGGTGAGTGGGTTATAGGTTATGACAGAGGCAGGTAGGGTGGGGTGGTCATTGCCTTGATTCTCCTGAACAGAGACTAAAACTGTTTCTGCATGGACTCATTACAAGTTCCCTTTCAAATGTTCTTGCCACTTATTTGCCACAACAATTCCCTGTTCTGGCTAAATGAAAATGTACAGCTGGCAAACATAACTTGAGGGTTTTTTTTGTGCCAGGCACCACTTGTTATATTTTTTTTTATGTATTAATACCTAATATTTTTCATACTTACAAGAAATGCTGTGTTAAAATAACTACATTTCATTTATTTTTATTAGTGATTTATTTATTTATTTATTTTTATGTGTGTTTGCAATTACTTCTCTGGAAAGGTTTTCAGTCAAGAATATACATTTTGAGTGTGAATAGTATGAATTTAACAAATAACTTCATTATTTCTAGAAAAAAAAAAATTTGAAGGAAAAAAATGTACTATTAAGTGAAATACCTTTTTCCCTCATGTGTATTTCTAATTGCTCTTTAGCCAAGCACAACGAAGTTCTATCTGATTACTCGATTAAGATGATTTTCAGTAGAATACTAAAATATCCAATAGCTGCAGCCCTAGTATTTATCACAATTTCGTAATATGACAACACTCTTATCAATTAATTGTCATTGTTGTGGTTCTTCTCAGGTGAGGAAGCGAAGAACCCCATGCGTTCCATCCCTGTTGGCATCGTGGCCTCACTGCTGATCTGTTTTTTCGCCTACTTTGGCGTGTCTGCCGCCCTGACCCTTATGATGCCATACTACCAGCTGAATACCCAGAGCCCCCTGCCCGAGGCCTTCACCCACGTGGGCTGGGCTCCGGCCAGATACATCGTGGCTGTCGGTTCCCTCTGTGCTCTATCCACCAGGTGAAGACCAGGAAATGCATTGCTGTCATGTTCTCATTGTCATACTACAATCTTTAGCATCGTTGTAACTCTTTCTATCCCCTCAGTCTCCTGGGTTCCATGTTCCCCATGCCCCGTGTCATCTACGCCATGGCAGAGGATGGACTGCTGTTCCGTGCTCTGTCTAGGATGAACACTCGAACCAAGACTCCTCTCCTTGCCACCATTGTCTCAGGCATTGTTGCAGGTGATCTTTTACTTTATTTATCTTTGTGCTTTATCCTTATCTGCACATTCTTTCTATTTTGCTCAGTCACCTCCCTAAGCCACAAAATACTGCGACGGTCACTATTCTGCCTCCTAGGTCTTCTCTTAATAGAGTTTTAATTTACTGTTTTTTCCCCTCCAGCTCTAATGGCATTCCTGTTCGATCTGGCAGCTCTGGTTGACCTCATGTCTATTGGAACCCTGTTGGCATACTCTTTAGTGGCCATCTGTGTCCTTATCCTCAGGTAACCAGTTTTTTTTAATGTAGTAATCATATGTATTGCTCCCGGTTGGCTTTCACAGCAGTCCTTAGTCATAATGGGTCATATTTTGATGGCTTATAACATGAAATGGTTACAGATAGGAATCCATGTATGGACTTTAATTTAATTAATTGTTCTCCTCCAGTGAAAGTACCACTCACTTCTATTGGTCTCCTGCATCCAGACCACAGGCCTGGATGCAGGAGGAGAAGTACCTGAATTTGACAACCTCACAAAATTAAATTGTTATTGGTGCTTGATAGAAAATGCCTGTGAGTTACAGGTCCATTGGTCCTATTTTTTTTAGTGTGGAGATGCAAGCGATCATCTGTTTGTTTCTTTGTTGTTGTTTTCAGGTACCAGCCTGGCACTTTGAACTCATCCAGCCAAACAGAGAAGCTGGTGGAGATGGTGGGAGGGGAGAAGGTGGCTGTAAGCGGAGGGGATAGCAGCGATGAGTACGGCATGGAGGCCGAGGAGGAGAGGCCGCTTCAGGACACTTTCACCTTCAACCTGCTCTTCTTCCCCAGTGGAAAGAACCCAACACACATGTCCGGGACCATTGTCTACTGTACCACTGCTATCATCTGTAAGTGTGCCAGGCTAAAAAAGGCTTTTGTTTGGTGCTGTAGATGTCGTTAAGAAGGGATGAGTGATCTGTTATACCCAGTCTGACCAAGTTTATCTATTCTTTTTGTCTCTGCAGCTGTTCTTATCACAGTACTCTGTGTTCTACTGGCCAATTTCCTGTCAGAGGTGCTGGCTGGGAACCCAGCTGTGTTGGTGCCGTGCATCATTTTGGCTCTGCTTTCAGCCGTCTGTGTCGTCATCATCTGCAGACAACCTCAGAGCAAAGAGGCTCTCACCTTCAAGGTAACAGACAGAAGAGATTTTGATTTGTGTGTTTGCAAGTCTTTAATTAGTCTGTGGTCATCTCTCAGATCCACTCAAGGTTTCTGACAAAGTCTGGGATATATATTTTAAGCCTTAAAATGTCCTTGACTGTTTTAGAAATGGATTGGATTATGAGGCTAATATCAGTTGTCAATCTAGATCTTAAATATGTTTTCAGGAAAATTTGTATTTATCACAATGTTTCAGTGTGATACATTTGAGTTTGTGCAAATTGAAGGACATTACAACCCTGACCTTTTGTGTTTGGCTGATACGTGGGACCAGTATGAATGTGGAATGGGTCTTAAACTAGGGTGAAGTTTATTTATAGGTCAAAATACAGTAATGTCCCATCAGAGAGTGAACTTTAATTGATTACAATAACATTCCGCCATTTATTTCAATGTAAAGTAGCTTGATGTTTTTGATAATCCCTTATGGTCCAACTAAAGCAGAAATGCATTTGAAAGTAAAAATGTGGGTAATTTAGCAACACTCATCTGTTGAATATTCTCTCAAATGTCCCGACAGACAGATTTCAAATACTGTGTTTTGACCCATATGTAGAATATTTAAAACAAGTTGTAAGACTAAGAATATACTATACTGAAACTGCCGAAACCAAACACAAAATAAATATGAAACAACATTTATGACACATGTAAAGTCATATGTATTAAAAACCAGTGCAAATATATATGTTTTGCAAAGAGCTTTAAGAAATTACATAAATGTTCTATAACACTTTACACTTAAATCCCTATAAGTAACGCTGCTTTTTTTTCCATGTCTGTTGCCCTTAAGGTCCCTCTGCTGCCCGGCTTGCCTCTTTTCAGCGTGTTTGTCAACATCTACCTCATGATGCAGCTGGATAGGGGTACATGGTGCCGCTTCACTGTTTGGATGGTCATCGGTAAAACACCTCAATGTTCCCTTTCTGCTTGGATTCTTTTTTTTAGTGTCTGGCATCCAGTTCTAACTCCTTGTTCCCTCCCTTCCAGGTTTCGCCATCTACTTCTTATATGGTATTAAGAACAGCAGTGAAGGTGGCCACAGGGCCTCCCCCCGCAAATACGAGCCCACGCAGACCAAGAGCCCCATTTACAAAGGTGCTCCCGACGACAGCGACATGGAGGCAGGGAGCAGCCCTTGATACACATTGACTGAGCCCCAGGGAGCGCTGCAGGGTGTCAACACTGTCACCGGCTTTGTAGGCAGTCTGGAACGCCGCCCTGACTTCGATAGAAGAGGCAAGAGAAACGCCACACACGTCTTACCTCTGACTTGGAGGCTGATCAACTTGATGGTTAGACACTGTGACTGAGCTGCTCTGTGGCTCATATGTGTCTGTTTCAGTCTGTCTGTACTTAGCCTTAGTCCTCTGGTGATACTTACCTGCCTGTAACACACGCTTTGAATGGACCTAAGTCGTGCATTACTACTCAACATTAGTCCTCACGAAACCCTGTGTGTGTGTGTGTGTGTGTGTGTGTGTTTGTGTGTGCGTTTGGATGTGTGTGTGTGTGTGTGTGTGTGTGAGGGATGAACCAACACTAAATCACCTAAAATTACAGGCTCGAGCCAGTGAGTTTACATCTGTTAAGATGCTTGGATCATTAATTTAGACTTGAAACTATGTGTTAACAAGTAGCTTTTTTTTAATGTAACACTTGGTAATAGAGATTTACAAACTGTTCTCTGAATGTCTTTCATTAGAGTTGACGTGCAGAAAATCAGTCTGCGTTTATCTGTTTATCGTCGTTGGTCTGTTTGTGTTGTGTCTGCTGTGTGTGTAAACAGGGTAGCGCTGACGACGTGGGGTTCACTGTCGAGCAGTGCCATCAGATCGGTAGCACATCATCCACTTTGTCATCTACACTGTTGTTCTGTCTTTACACACTGTCCCCACCCTTTCTTTGTCTCATCGAGAGAGAACAGCCGTCCACTTTGTATAGATTCATTAGATTTAGACACATTCAGGTAGTGCAGGGGTGTCCAAATCCGGTCCTCGAGGGCCGGTATCTTCCCTGTTTTAGATGTGTCCCTCTTCCACCACACCTGGTTCAATGAATGATTGAATTGAATTGAATGCCTCTAATGTCATTGCATATAAAATACAATGAAATTGAATGCTGCTCCAGTAAAGTGCTTAAGTCACACATGCATCACATTACACACTTATAATATAATGAATATAAGAAATACAATAGTAAGAATGTTAAAAAGGTAGAAATAAAAAATACTAAAATACAAATGATCAGCTCATCATAAAGGTCAGGGGAAGTCTGATCACGATGTAATGGCTTCCAGGTGTGATGGAAGAGGGAAATATCTAAAACATGCAGGATACTGGCCCTCGAGGACTGGATTTGGACACCCCTGAGGTAGTGTGTGGAGGAAATGTGTGGCCTTTGTTTAGAACCATACGACTGATGTAGAAACTGAACCTGGAAATAATTCAGTGTTTATGACTGTCACCGGCGACGTAAAAAAAAACACACGCTATTTCAAATTTTAATTTTTGTCAGTCAAGTGTGTATTTGTTTTTAATCTACTAAGGGCTTTATATCCTGAAACTGAATTGAAAACGGCAAAGCAGGACTTAATTTTTTTTTTTGTAATCACAGTAGATATATGATATTAAGACCATTTTGAAAGTGCTGTAATAAATCCTGCTTCTAATGCTTGGCTTGGCTGTACCCTGATATTTGTGCAGATCTGATGAAGCTGATCAGTTGGCACTTGGAAAGCAGACAGCCACAGCGACTCATGTTAAGTCATGTATTCTGGAGGGAGAAACCAGGAGTGTCTTTTTTTAAATATATATATATTAATGTCATACCCCTAACGGTTAGTTAAAGTGATATCTGTGAGATATGACCTAATGTCCAGGTCCAGGGGTCTCAGCCGGGGTCAGTTTCATCTGTCATTACATCACTAGTCTTGTCTTTTGTTCGTTGTTTTTAACTTGTGGAAAAATCTTTTTTTTTTTTTTTTTTTTCCCACAAAGATTCTTGTTTAGTTTCAATTGAAACTTGTTCTTGGCAGCTTTGTCTGTTAAGTTCCCAACACGTGTATTCTTTTTGTTAGTGTGTTGTTTCCTCTGTCCGTTAGAGCTGTTAATATTTAAATGTTTCTAGTAGTGTTTGGGATATAATTTTTTTTTCTTCATATCATTCTCGGTAAATTAATATGTGTGTTATTAGGTATTAATGTATTTTAAACATTACATGTACAGTTTTAGTGTGCTTTCTTTTGTCTTTGTCACTTCTACAACTCATTCTTTGTCATTTTTTTCTTTGTAAATCTTTTGCTTCACAAAAATGGATTAATCGTGGTATTTTTGTGATCCTTTCTGACCAAATGAACGTGTTTTTGGAAACTGCATTTTCCAAAACAAAGAATGACCACTGGTCTCTAAATTATGTAATAAATAGAAACGTTCAGCCCTAACTCTCGGGTAATAACCTATTGTTAATAGCTTTTTTTTTGTTCTTCTAACAGTGATTTTACTGTAGATTGTACAGTATTAGTGTTGTTTTTATATATTTCTGTAAAATATACAATGTATTTCTTTAAAATGTGACCATAAGTATATAATTTGGTAAGTGAAATTCTTCATGATTATAAATTACACTTGATGGCATATCCTTTGTAATCTGCTGCTGGAATTTGAATTTAAAGCCCGTTTCTTTACATAAAGGTCAAACAGAATACCCATACATTTCTGCTTCAGAGATGCTCTAAGATAAGCAGACTGTTGCTGCTTGACATGTTAGAGTAGATCTGGTTTCAGTCAGTGTTTTCTAAATGATGTGAATTCGTCACAGAAACTGGTGCCTAAAAGAATGATCTTTCTGCCTGGAAAAAAAGGCACCAGGGCGGGTAGATATAAAGGACTCTGACTGTGTGTCATAATATATTAAAACTTCAGGAGCTGTTCTCAGTCACATCATTTATATTTATTTGTTCTTTGGCCAGTGATAATGCTTAGGAAGGATTCATTCATCTGTAAAAGCTGATGTGACTCATACCCAGCCCTTGTGCCTTTTTAAAAATTATATTATCATCTTCCCTCTGCTGTCTCATTAACAGCAATGATCTATTTTTGTCTGTTTTATATCCTGTAAATATGGCCGCCATGTATAAAATGAGCTGTATTTTCAATGTTTGTTTTTTTTGTTTGTTTTTTAAATAAAACAATGATTCATGCTTAAGGCAAATACATTTTTCTCATTTATTTTTTTTTTTTACGTGTGATTTACGGACATCTGATGAATTTGAGGATTGCAATGGACTTAATATCATCCTGTTGTAAATGGTGGTTGCAAAAAATTATATATATATATATATTAGTTAAGGTGACATGAATCGTAGAATGTTTACTTTTACATTATTCCAAATATGACAAATTTCAGAATCTGACATGTATCACATAACATTCTATTCTTATTTAGTTAGGCCTTTTTCAGAGTGGATCATTTTCTGATGAACACAGGTGTTATTCTCCTGTTTATACTCAATCAGGGTAAAAACCAAGATCCTTTCTAGTAGAAATTGACGCTCCAAAGGAAAAACCTGTTAACGTGTATTACAGACAGAATTTTTTTTAATATATATATATATATATATATATATATATATATATATATATATATATATATATATATATATACATGACAAATTATGGAGACAACAGTGGAAAAAGTTGTTAAAACCAGAGGTGGTCAAAGTACTTTCATTCTGTACTTAAGTAGAAGTACTGATCCAACTCCTTTACTGAAGTAAAAGTAAAAGCAAAAAAAAAAAAAAAGTACAACTTCTTAATTCTAATAAAGTAAAAAGCAAATCTGCATTTTTTTGTATGGATGAAATAATATTTTATTTGAGCAGGAAGTTGACATTTTTCAAAAATATACAAAAATAAATCTGAGTGAGTTAGTGTATAGATGATGTGTTTTATTCGGCCGTAGTATTCAGTTTAGGTGGTATGGACAGGACATTTAGGAAAAATTCAAAAGTCATCATTATGAGATTTAAAAAATTTATAATTTTGAGCTAAAAAGTCACAATTATGATATTATAAGTGACAATTTCTTATTTAAAACTTATTTTTTATACTGTCACATTTGTCTAGTTTGAAAAAGGAATGAGTCTATTCTGAGAATGTAAAGATTATAAAGTACAAATATTTGTGTAAAAATGTAGGAAGTAAAAGTAAAAAGTTGTCAGTAAATGAAATACTTCTACTTAGTTACTTCCACTTTTGCATGCCTAAACAGTACTAGTGTAATATTAATTTTCACATAAACAGTTTTTTGGAATTGTGTTGTAAAAGAGCATAATATTATATGAATATAAATATAATCATTGATGTCACAAAAACAGGAAGTGTGTTCTGAGCTTCTGTACAAAAGTGGTCAAACCTGAACCTACTATGAACATATTGAGTTCTTACTGAGACATTAACCTTTTAAAAGACAGACCTAATCCAAGCTTTACATTGCTCTTTATGGAACAGGTTCAGGAACAGGTTTACTGTTCCTGAATAATTCATTCTAATAACTATTAATAATAATAACTCATTTCTAAAGAGAAGGGGTGGAAGTTCATAAACTGTGCTTCTTCTCACTCCTTTTTGAATATGTATTATATGTCGTATTTTAAGTGTGTTCTTTCTTCTGTATTTTTTTATTTCTTTAATTTTTAATGTTTTGTTTTGACATTCATATTCGAAATAAATCCATACAAAAAAATACAAAAAAAAAACTGTGTGTTTCCAAAATCAGAACCAAACAAAGTGAAGCATCATTCAGTTGTTCTGCTCCTCATCTGTGGAACAAACTACCTGAACACCTGAGGTCTGAGAAAAACTGTCTGTTCATTTAAATCAGGCCTGAAAACATCACTGTTCACTGGAGCTTTTACTTAAATTCTTAATTGTCTTTTAAATGTGTTTATGTGTCTTATTTTAACCCTTTAACTTCTGAGGCTTTAGCAGTTCCACAGTAAAAATAAAAATAAAATAAAATAAAATTAGCAACAAAAGAACAAAAACAGACAAATTAATCAATAAAAATTTAAAAAAAAATGAATAAACCAAGAAAATAATACATAAGATGAACAACATAAGACACAAAGGAATCAAAATTGAACAACATTTAAAAAAATTAAAAAAACAAAATGTACAAAAAACTAATAAAATAAGCAATATATATATATATATATATATATATATATATATATATATATATATATATATATATATATATATATATATATATATATATATATATATATATATACACACACACACACACAAAATAACAAATTGGATGAGAAAATTTGCAAGAGTAAAACATTTTTTTAAAAAGAAATAACTTGTATTGTAATTTGGTTCCAGTAGTTTTAGTTTTGGCTTTTTTCTTTTTTCTCAGTCAGTTGCTTCTTGACATCTGTTTACTTTATTTATTTATAGCTCAGTTCCATCAACAAAATTCAGTAAAAACACATTTTTCTTTTTTTAATTGTAGTTTTCTGAATATTTAAACTAAACCTTCCATTCAGAATGTGTCAGCGCTGATGCATGTCTTTTAATACATTTTAATAATGTTAATTTTCTTATATATATTTTATGTAAAGCACCTTGAATTGTCCTGTATGCCTTGCCTTTCAGGATGTATTTCTTTTTAAAAACTAACTAAATGAACTAATTACAAAAAAAATCCTCCTAAACTGGGTTAAAAATACAACCAGTGATGTGTTTAAAGCAGGTCCACACATGCATAGGTCTTCCTCTAGTGGTCATCCTCAGTACTACACCCACCTGCTCCAAACATCCAAATGCAGTTTGACCAATGACCTCCTGTAATCTTTGAATGACGCAAATCTTTATTAACGTTTTCCAGGCATTTATTATTGATGACAATTGTTATAATAATAATCCCAGAGTCACAACAACATTGAACAGTCCACTTTGTCAGGGTTTGGTTTCAAATAAATTATTTACAGCTTGTGTAATGTGACGTCCATGTGTTTTTCCACCACCTTACAGTTCAGATAGCAAACGTTAACAGGATTAACACACAGTTGCTTAGGCTTCTTTCCTCGACAAAAGGCACTCGATAAAGACACTTCCTCTGCACAGTTTATCACTCTTTCTATGTTTGAAACTGACTGTTGAATGACCTACTTATCACTTTTATCACAAACTATATGAGAATAAGTCTGTGGTTTAGGGTGAAAATGATCCTGTTTTATTTATTCCATGTACTGGATGACATGTTTATTTATATTATATCAAAAATAACCAAAAATCTGTCTGGAAATTTTGGATTTAAGTGGAGGCATGCCCTGAAGATGAAGGTGACTGACTAAATTATACATGTGAGGACACACTATGACAATCAAGTAATGTTTTAAAGAACAGGTATGATTAGTTTGTTTTCTACAAGGCTTTAGGTTTAACCATTAACTCCTGCAGAATTCATGGACCTATAATAGAAGCAACTTTCAAATTATTTTTTCTTCATTTAACCTTTCCCAAATGATTTAATCCCCACTTCTTACAACATTATCAACTGCATTTTGTATTATTCAGTGAAAAACACATTTGACAATATTTAATTCAATGACCATGAACATGTTGATAAAACGTCAGAGTAAATTTTAAGGTTGTTGAAGCAAAAGTGACATTTTCAACAAAATACATCATTACCTGAACATATAGTCATGCCCATAAATACACTGTTGCCTGTAAAGTTGGACTAATTTGTTTTTTATTCCACTTTTTCTTCCTATTTATACATATCAGTATCACCTTTAACCTAGTACAATAACTACCAACTGAGTTCCAGTCATACTTTTATCTATCAAGAATAAACTACATGGTCAAAATATTTACATGGGAAGAGATGAAAATATTTTATTCCAGTTTTCTAATATTTTTATTCCATTACTCCAATATTATTATTGAGTGTTATTGTTTCTGTATTTATTCTTGTTTATGGCTTTCATTTTATATGTATGTATGTACTGTATGTATATGTATCAGATATAGTTAATGAATATAATGTTCTTTTTCTTTTGGAGGAAAGAGATTTTTTGTTAAAAAATGTATACAGTAAGAAGGGGTGGGATTTTATAAGTGTTAACTTCCACCCACTCCTTTTGCACATGCTTGTGTTGTTTATTTTATTGTGTGCTTGTGTTG
The DNA here is from genome assembly GCA_020466265.1 of Siphamia tubifer. NCBI lineage: Eukaryota > Metazoa > Chordata > Actinopteri > Kurtiformes > Apogonidae > Siphamia > Siphamia tubifer. The sequence continues at coordinate 13,599,277 of CM035796.1, forward strand.
TTTTCTTATCCTTTTCCATTTTTTAAATGTTCCAATAATAAATCAAATTAAAAAAAAAAAAATACAAAAAAAGGGGGCAACAGTGTATTTGGGCAGCCATACAGTTTCTATATTGTCACCCCTGTACAGAGCTAGAGGTAGACTGATACATCGACCGTCCAATACATTGATCTTTTTCAATATTAGTCTCTGACTTAAATTGTTTTGTTTTTGTAAAGCTGATATTTGATCAATAATAAATATTTTATAAGACATTTGAACTTTATCACTTAAAGTTCAATAAAGGTTAAAAGGATACTATGTGTACCTGTATTAATAATAACATTTATATTGCTGCATACAAATCTTAATTATCTGAATGTTTCAATTGTATTTTAAGGTCAATAAATAAATAAAATAAAATAAAAATTTGTCTTAGATATCAGCTGACCAAATTGTAAAGAAAATCTGCATCAGCCTTAGAAAACCTCCATATCAGTCAACCTCTATAACAGAACAACAGTGGATCTGAAAGTAATCAACCAAGATATGACTGAAGTGTGGAGTTTAAGCCTTAATTTCCTGGGGTTTAACAAAAATGTTGCATTAACTATTTAGGAATTCCAATCATTTTAATCATAGTCCTTTCATTTTCAAAGGCTAAAAAATAAATGGACAACTGAGCAAAAAGCAGCTTAATTCCAAACGCTGAATTCACATTTTGTGGAATAGAATTCCCAATATGAGGAACAAAAAGGTATTAATGCAAGGGATGGAGGCTGTTTGAGAACAAAATGGAAAAAAAAGAAGAATAAATCCAACAAAGATGGGGGAAAAAAAATGTTATTCTTAGAAACACAGAAAGACCCTGAACAAAATGTGTGACTAAATGAAAGCTGAAAACCCACAATTCAATCGCACCTTCATTGCATCATTTCCATTCCATTGTGGTGGTGAACAGAGGTGACATCACAACCCAAATACATATGTGTGCAAAAGCAAATCTACAGCCACAACTGCACAAGTTTTACTGGTGAGTCAATGTTGTAGAAGATGATGGTGTTTCCACGTTCACTCTGGAGTCTATGAACATCCAGATGGTCCACATCTAATGACCGTGGAAGGATGACAAAGTGTATTTTACATGTATTGATACGATTAGTGGTTCAAAGGTTATTCATTATTATAGATCAGTAGATGCTTTTGGTCGCCGGCATCTGTTCAGGTCTTTTGGTGGTTAATTGATGCTCACCGTGCTCATACAAACCTCTGCTTTGCTACCTACGGTGGCTGTTGGTAAAGAGCTACAGCAGCTTTAGGAAACAATGAATGTCAGTTTCACAGTGCAAAGTTCTTCTCCACCAAACGTCAATACCTCCCACCTTTGGTTCACATTGAGATTCAGGTTCATTACTCTCTCCTGTCTCATCTTCATCCAAGAGCATCAAAGTATCGAGCTGCTTGGATTTATAGTGCACATGTACAATCGGTGAAGGGTTTTCAGTCTCTCAGTGGAGTGGTAGAAGGCTCTGAGGACCAGGGGAAGGCATAGCTCAGTCTGGGCTTCACTGATTTCACTCCTGATGGAAATGACATTGTTATAAGCGCTGGAATTTACACATCTTTAGAAATGAGCAGCAACAATCTAAACCAGAGGTGTCAAATATACAGCCCACGGGCCAAAACTGACCCCCAAATGGTTTGATCCGGCATTAAACATTAAACATCAATGGTGTCAAATTCATTTTAGTTCAGGTCCGCTATGTGAGTTCAAGTAAAATAACAGCATAATATGTTAGAAGTACATTTTCTCATTGGTTTAGTGTGAAAATTACAGTATGAAAATATTTACATTTTTCACAATAAAATCTACGTTCCTACTCTCACCTATGGGCAGGGGCTTTGGGTTATGACAGAGACAAGCGGTCAAAAATGAGTTTCCTCTGTAGGGTGTCTGGGTGCACCCTTAGAGATGGGGCGAGGAGCTCAGAGTGGAGACGTTGCTCTTTCGTATCGAAAGGGACCGGCTGAGGTGGGTCCAGTTGAGGTGGGTCCAGCTGAGATGGGTCCAGTTGAGGTGACTCAGACATCTGTCCCACCAGCAGGAGGCCTCAGAGAAGAGATAGGACACATTGGAGAGACTATGTCTCTCGGCCGGCCTGGGAACACCCCGAGATGTCCCCAGAGAACCTAGGGGAGGGGTTTGCTGACAGAGAAGTCTGGACATCCCTGCTTAGACTGTGGAAGATGGATGGATGGATGGATGGATGGATGGATGGATGGATGGATGGATGGATGGATGGATGGATGGATGGAAGGATGGATGGATGGATGGATAAAAAAACCTGAAAAAAATGAACAACCCGAAATTTCTAATGAAAAATCAATGTAATTTTAACAAATGTTTTGTGCATTTATAGATCCACTATAATCTGTGAATTATGTTCCTAATAAGCTGATGTTGAAATTGCACTTATTTTTCTGGATACATTTCAGGTTCTACATGTTCCTTCAGGTTATTCACATTTTCATCCTGTAATTTGACTTGTTTTTCACTCCAAAAATGTATTATTTATGAGTTCGTATGCTTATTATTTCAATGGTCTGGCCCACTTGAGATCAAATTGGGTTGTGAGTGGCTAAACTAGAATGACTTTGACAGCCCTGATATAAACAGACACAGGAGTAAAGCTATACAAGTTCAGAGGAAAGAGGAGTTGGCTGCAGTTGCAAGAACAAAAAAAAGCAGCTGCAGGTGTTTGAGGGCAACTATAAAGTAGATAAGGTGTGGTTAAGAGGTTTAAAGGTCTCAAACACACACACACACACACACAAACAGTGAGGGTATGGAGGGTACGTTTTGTGCTTCTACTCCTGGTGTGAACCTTGATAAGGTGTTCTAAATGTCTGGAACAGGCAGCAAAAAGAGTCTGGATCCAAAAAAAACATAGTCTATAAAGGAGCGAAGTGTGTGACTGAGCTGGGAAACAATCAAAGTATGAACAGGCCTGAGGTCAGCCAAGGCCTCCTGTAGCTCAAAGGCCTCCGGTCAGTCGGATAAATCAGCAGAAGCACTGGCGACCACCCTTCGTCACCTCCTCGGACGAGTGGACGGTGTTGGGGACGAAGCCACTCTTGACGCCCTCCCAGCCATCCTGGATTTTGATGTCACCATTTCGTACCAGTTCAAAGATATCCCGTGTCAGATCCACGAATGCCTAAAGAAAGAAAAGATAAAATCAGGAACCAAGGACTGGGTTATGAAGCAGAATAAACCAGTTTGAAGGTGTAGAGACTAGGGACATCTAGTGGTGAGGTTACAAATCGATGTTTGATGTCTTTTGCAAGTTGCATACAATGATGTCTTCAGACTACTGCGGACAAGTAGTAGCCAGCTGTTTTGTGCAAAATAATGTAACTACACTGAATGCCGGCATTAGGAATCTCATTAGTAAATTTATGATGAGACTCAGAAAATTACATCATAAGAGTTTTTGTTGCATACATTAGCGTCAGATACAACTCTTCACTTTGCAGGCATTGTAGAGGACGTTTATATGGACAATGTATTTTTCTTATTTGTCTTTCTATTTGTTCTTATTGTTTTTATTGACCTCATTTAAGTCTGGAATAAATTAATATTCTTCTAAGCTTATAAGGCTATTTATTTAAAGGTGTCATTCCACTGAAAACTACATTTCCATGCTCGTTTTGGAGTTACCAACACATGTTGCCTTTGAAAGTAGTTTGTCACCTCCAGAAAACAAACGAGAGGAACGAGGGACCCAAAAAAGCCGGTCTATCTGACATCAGTTGGATGTTAGCGTCACTCACGTGGGGTTAAGCCTGTCCTCCATTGCAGTGAATATGAAGTAGCATTAGCATTAGACGGTGCCACAGTAGCTGCTGCACAAACTGGGAAAAAAAAATGGTGGATCTGTGGAAATAAAGCCTTGTTTTTTTTTCCTGTACATTTTCAGAACAAGCAACGGCATGAAACCTAGCTGGGTGGTACTCTGGTAAAGGTAAACACACACAGAGAGCCTTCTGCATTCTGAGCCAATCAGAGACGCCTCGTCACAGCATCATGGACATGTATGAGGAAGTTCCGGTAAACTCTGTTGTTCGACCTCAAGTCATTTTTCTACCGTGAAAAAAACAGCTGGAAACAAAACAATCTGGATGTTGTTTTTTTTTAAATAGAACCAACACACAATGCATTCGATAACAATGGAGAACACAGTAATATTAATGAAATATCCATGGAATGACACCTTTAAGGGGATAATAACTCTGGTCCACACTGAAACACAACAGGTGGAACTCTAATGCTAGACACCACCCTATATAACCTTATAACCCTCATAACATTTTTAAAAAATGGTTAAACATAGCATTATGAACAAATACAGCTCAGTATGATCTGTCCATTTCTGTTTTTTGCTGCTGAAACTTTTCGATTCCACATTTGTTTTGTTGTTTGCTTTGTCTTTTTTTTTTTTTTTTTGATTGACCTGAAAAAAATTTGAGATACTGACCTCTGTAATATTTTCTTAAAATTATAATTGTAGTGATGTATAGGATAGGCACTTAGAAGCTTTGAGCTTCAGTCTGTGCCTTTGATCAACTTCAGAAATGCCAGTGTTGGCATATAAGATAAGATAAGATAAACCTTTATTCGTCTCACAGTGGAGAAAAAAAATGTGGTGTATCCTGTATTTTTTTTTATGTTCTGTTTATTTTGAAGATGATCAATAAACTAAATTAAACTAAACTAAACATAACAGGAATAAGTCAGTTTTGAGTCACTTTAGATACAATTCTGAGGAAACAAATTCACTACTTTTACTTTCAGGTAAATAAGCACTACAAAAATACTTCCTGTATTTCTTCTTCACTTCCTTTTCTGTATTTTTGCAGCTGTAAAAACGTCAGTTTCCCCACAGTGCAAGCAATAAAGTTGTATCTTATCATCTTTTCTTTTATCTTTCTCATGATTGTTTCATTGCTGCAATAACTCTAATTTCCTGAACTTTAATATCATGTGGTGGTATTTAAGATTCCCATTTTATTTGTTTATTTGTCTTAAACAAATAAAAAAAAATAAAATAAAATCAAGAAGTCATGTATATATGCACCTGTCAATGTTAGGATCCTAGTGCGTGTGTTTTCCTTGTCTTTTCTTTTGTGTTTTCTGGAACAGGGCAGAACTGGTGCATGAATCATCTTTAATCAAACCACCTGCCATCAATCACCATTTCGTCACTCAGTATATAAGCCTGGTCATCTTCACCACACATTGCCAGACTGTCTGCATGCCTTTGTGGTAACCTTAGGGCTAGGGTTTTTTTTTTGGTTTTTTTTTTTTTTTTGGGGGGGGGGGGGGGGTTGTGGTGGTGGTGTGTGTATAGATAAAATTCTGTTTACCTAATCCTGCCTGCACTCTTATCTCAGTTACTGTTTTTTTTTTTTTTTTTTTTTGCCTGCCTTCATTTGGCTAGACTCCAATCACCCTGGTCAAGCTCCAGCCCCAGCTTCTTTTCTATAGTTATTTTCTTTTGGTCAAACCATCATTAAACAAACTATTTATTTATTTATTTTTTACCTGCAACCTGTTTTTCAGTCCCTTTTGTGTCTGCACTGTGGGTCCACTTAACACCAGACCATGACTGTCAATGGTCATTAAATACAGAAAAAAGCCACAATTACTATAAATATAATATAAGGGTACGTATAAATGAAGCCATAAACACAGTCTGAGAACTGAAATGACTCATTTCTGCAGTTTTATGTGAAACTGGCTGAAGAGGAAGTGTCTCAAACTGACTATAATCCAGATATACAACCCATATCCTGTTTTTCGTCACCTGTTTGCTGTTAGCTCTTGTAGAATACTGCCCTCTTCATGTCTTAGGGAATGTTACAGAAACCAGAAGACGATTGTCTCATTTGCTCCACATAACTAACACTATTTTAATACAATATTAGATTAGACAATATTATATATAATATATAATATAATAATATATAATAATATATTAGACAATATTAGACAACTTATCCATGAAACTATATTAAGATTTAACTAAATGCCATAAAAAATAGACCATTAAGTGAAAGAAGAAAGAAAAATGTCCTGAAGTGAAAGTGTAAATGAAAGTAAAAGACAACATAAAATTCTCATTATACAGAAGCTCTTTCAAGACTGTTATATTATCTGTGATATCTTACTTTATTTCTTATACATTTAGGAACATGTTAAAATTGGATAGTTAGTTAATATAGAGCCCCTTTTACAAATTGTGTGTAATTTTGGTTACATAAGTAGTGTAGTACTGTATCATATTAGCATATTAAATTCATATAATGTGGAACTGCTAATGAGTAATTAAATCAAAGGCAAAGACCAACACAAAAGGGAAATGCATATCTGTAATTGGACTAAACTGGTAGAATAACTCTGACTTTTTGTCACTGTTTAAAACTAAGGTGTTCAATATATATAAAATATAAGGATAAAGTAAATCGATTACTATTACTAATCTAAGATTTTGCTTAGATTAGTATTATTTCTTTTATTTATATTATTGTTTAAAACGGTACCATCTTGTTCTGTTTTTGCAACTTTCCTTCTTGTAAATAGCAAAGGCAAAATTAAGTTGTTTCTTCAACCTACATCCAAATTGTATGAATGCATATATTATGTTCTGTTAAATGAACAAATAAAGTACTACTACTACTACTACTAACTAGTTACAGATGGCTAATAAATATAATAAAGTAAAAAGTGGAATTTCAGCTTTTTTTCTGCCATATGTTAATTTATTCTTTTTTGTGCATTCTTATTCATATGGTTTATTTGGTGCATGTCATCTCTTTGTACCAGCGCATTTTGTTATAATTTGTATTTAATTGGTTTTCTGATCATTTCTTTATTCATTTTTCCATTTTGTTATCTTCTGTCACTATTTTCATTTCTTCTTTTTTTTTTTTTTTACTTTTGTGTTTTTTTTTTCCATCTTCTGTTGTTTCTTACTGTTCATTTCCTCATTTTATCTTATGGTCACATGATCAAATTGTATTGAGTTTCTCATTATACCATGTGTCTCTTCCTAAAGTTTCATGTCCTGGTGTAGAAACTAACCACATAACTACAGCACATAAACAGGTTGTGTGTAATATTTCTACCTTAGTACATTAAATACATGTCCTTGAATCACCATTAGAGAGTTAAGAATAAATAGTTCTGACGTTCTGCTAGAGAAGCCAATGTATTTGAGGAAAAGGGACATTAACCTTAATACCAACCAAAGTTAAGAACTACTTTGAAATCAATGTGAATCTCAGTGAAGGGAATAATATTGTGGATTAGTTTAGTGGCTGAACCTTTCTCAGTTTAAATCACATTTAAAAAGCAAACAAGTGGTGCCAGGCAAACAAACCCTGTCCCTTGCAAAAGTTTTAGCTCTTAATGTACATTTCCTTTTTAAAACATGAGACTATGGGTTTTCATTTCAAGGTCACTCAAAGTCAAAGGTCATGAAGCCATTTTGGAGCCTACATGTAGTTTCCTATCTGTAAACCAGTATTTATCACCACTGTTTTTGGACTTTAAAATCATATGACCTTGATTTTGACCTTTTAAAATAGCTCAAGGTCAAAGGTCATGATGCTATTTTGAAGCCCGTGGCAGGTTTCCTATCTATCAATAACATTAATTAAGTCTCTATCTCCAGTATTTTTCGTTATAGTTCGTTTTAGCTTTTTATGTATTGACAATATAAATTAAGAATGGGGTGTCACTTAAATATATTTCAAGGCATGTGAGTGAATACTTTTGCGATACATTTAGTTTGGGGCTACATTTACAAAATTCCTTGATATTCCCTGATTTAACATATGAAATGATGACATTCCCTGACTTTCCCTGTCTGGAACAGCCTGTATTGAAACTTCCAGAAGCCCCCTGACGCATGGGAACCTTGAACATAGTTCTGATCCAAACCTTCTCTACATTGATAGCATCTCGTGCTGACGTCTCCACGTAGCGCATCCCATAAGCCCCCGCCAGCTTCTCCGCCTCCTGCTGGGTCACCTGACGCTGGGCTTCCAGGTCACACTTATGACCGACCAGCAGGAAGACAATGCTGTGAGGCTGGACGTGGCTCTGCGCCTCCTCCAACCAGTTGTGGACGTTTTGGAAGGAGCGGCGGTTTGTGATGTCAAAGAGTAACAGGCCGCCGACAGAATTACGATAGTAGGCTCTGGTAATAGACCTGGAAGAAGAAGAACAAAGGGAATGGATCAGATGTTTGGTCCTGTAGCACGGGAAGCTTAAGTCTCCGCCCCTTCCTGGAGGCTAATGGGGCCTGAGATTGGAAAATTAATGAATGGTATTCAATGGGAAATAAAATGCTAAAGTCATATCTGGTTTGTCATGTGCCCTGAATCACACACATGTTGCACCTCATAATAAATGATAATTATTGATGTGCGTTTCAACTGCTTGTGTTAACCAACTACTGATTCATTTATGAGTAAAACCCATTCTTTATTTGGACTACAGGCCTGCCGCACGTGTGACGTCACCACAGACTCCACACCACAGCTGAGCGGAGTGTGACATCACATACGCGACGCATTATAGTCTCTTATTAAGCCCACATAAAACCTAACGTCACGTTTGCTTGCCATCAAAAACGGTTGGTCAGTCTATGTAAGAAAACATCAGCAATCATTAAATTATTTTTACAGCCATTAAGCTCCATAATCTATCATTTTGTTTAGTCATTCCTAACTTTGTCCAGACTCCTCTGTCAACTTTCCGGCGTCTAACTACGTCATCCTAAAGATAAGATAAGATAAGATAAGATAAGATAAGATAAGATAAGATAAGATAAGATAAGATAAGATAAGATAAGATAAGATAAGATAAGATAAGATAAGATAAGATAAGATAAGATAAGATAAGATAAGATAAGATAAGATAAGATAAGATAAGATAAGATATACTTTATTAATCCCCATGGGGAAATTCAAAGTAGTCACTGCTCCACACACAACAAAAATACAATCATATTACATCAGTACTTAAATAAATAAATAAATAAATGCTACACTTGTTGTTTGTAGTACCGCCCTATTGCATACAAAGGATGGAAAGACACAAACGGCTGTGTACAAAATCACCCACATACTCCCTACGTAGGGAAATAAATGTCCTGCGCTACTTAGTGAACTCAACTGAAAACGTTTTGGACACTACTACGACACTGTTTACACAGTCAAGCAAACATTACAGTGTCGTCTCTTACAAAATTAAAAGGCTTTGTAATTTTTTTTTACTGTCTGTGCACATAAAATAATAAAATAATAAACGAATAAACTTGGCTTATGGCTGTTGTACTGTTATTAACTGTTACTGTCATCCATACAGACAGACTTAACGTTTACCGTTACTGAACAGCTATAGCTCTGCTAGTATGACGTCCCAATCTTAATCTGTCCATGTTTCTTTTAATCATAAATCTCATCGTCCTTCAGCCATTTTTCGACTTGTGCAATGCATGATGGGATATAGTGCTTTGGTTAGTGACCTTCGATGTGCACTACATTTCGCGGTGGATTGTGGGATATATTGAGTGCTTATAAATAGTTCACTAAAGATTCAGACTCCCCTAAAAAATGGTGTGGGCCCTGTATAGTATATTACATAAGGGTTAGGTAGTGATTTCAGACACAGCCAACCTTTTAGCCCCGCCTCCCCTGACTATGAAGCGTTCCTAGACCTATACATGTAATGAATAGGGATAGCGCGGCTAGGCTAGTTCTACACTGGGGAAAAAAATCAACATCTTACCAAATGTATTTTTTTCATTTCTAGTCTAAATATCTCATCACACTTAAAATAAGAAATAATCACCTAAAGAGTAACTTTTCAGTGAGCTATAATAACTTATTTTTAGACAATAAATGTGGAAAATCTTATTTCCAGAAATTTTACCAAGATAGTTTTCACTCGTTGCACTGGTAGGTTTTCTTTTTCTTTTTTTTTTTTTTTGTTTAATTCAAGAATTTATTTAATTTTTTGCTTGAATTAACCAAACAGAATCTTTATGTGGGTTTATGTTGCATCTGTACCTGAATCTCTCCTGGCCTGCAGTGTCCCAGATCTGGAGTTTAATCCTTTTACCAGGTTCAATCTCCACCAGGCGAGAGAAGAAGTCCACTCCCACTGTGGGGTCTGACACTTGGGCGAAACGACCCTCTGTGAACCTTCGGATCAGACACGACTTCCCCACCGTAGAATCTCCAATGACGATCAGACGAAACTGATACAGCCATATGGTCTCCATGTCTGAAAGAAAAAAAAACAAAATAAAAAAATTGATCACTATAAGCTCTATTTTTCTCCTTTTTTTTAACCAGAAAATGCATTCCTTCTGTAGAACTGGACTGAAAAGGAAGATTTTCCATAAAAAATGGGTCATGTATTTTTGAGACAAACAGATTAAGATATTGGTCATCTGGAAAATATCAATCTAATTGATTTTCATTCAAGTTCATTCAATTTTTTACTGATAAAAATTGCTCTGAGTTGCTTCCACAACTTAAAACGTCTTAACTTTACACGTGTTTCATATTCTTTTTGTTTCTATCTTGTATCAATCCTATTTTTATATATTTATTTTTATGTTTCATCTTGTATCTATGTGAATAAAATATATTGGTGATAAATAAATGTAGTGGAATATCAAAACCACAGGTGTCAAATGTATAGAATGAATTTGTGATTAAAAAAAAACATTCACACTGAAGATATTAATGGTCAAGAGTGTCAAACTTATTTTATTTCAGGGGCCACATTCAATGCAATTTGCATCTCAAATCGTCCAGACCAATAAAATAATAAAATAATAACCTATAAATAATGACAAAGAAAAATAGTAAACTCCAAAATGTCAACAATTAACATTATACCTATTATACTAATTAAGTAAAATACATAAAAGGGTTGGAAACATACAAAACTATAGCAAAACAGTAAAATATAAAACAAACAAAAAAAACAATAAAATGTTTTGTGCCTTTCTAGACACACTGAAATCTATAATGCAGATGTATGCTAAGTTGAGGCATAACATTGTTAAAATTTTCTTATAATTTAAAATAGAGACAATAATTTGGAGCTGTCATTATTTATTGATAAGATAATTATTTTTCTGCTCCCACCAGAGATCATTTTGTGCAAAAATACAATTTTTACCAAATGTATTTTCCTCATTTCGATTCAACATACCTTATCACACTTAAAATAAGATGTAATCATGTAAAGAGTACATTTTTAGTGAGATGTAAGAACTTATTTTTAAACAATAGATCTGGAAAACTTTATTTCAAGAAATTTTACCAAGATAATTTTCACTTGTTCAATTGGCAGATATGTTTTTTCATTAATTAGGCAAAAAAAAATTCATAAATAAATACAAATCTTGAATCAAGCAAAAAATAAAATAAAATCAAATCAAATCTACCAGTGGAACAAGTGAAAACAAATTTATTGAAATAAGATTTTTAAGATTTATTGTCCAAAAATACGTTCTTATATCTCACTGAAAAGTGACTCTTTAGGTGATTATGTTTTATTTTATGTGTGATGAGATATTTGGACTAGAAATGAGAAAAATACACTTTGTAAAATTTGGATTTTTGGAGTGTGGTCCCTGAACTAAAGCTTGAACCCCTCCTCCTGATCTAAATAATCTCTGCTGCTGTTTTGACTCAACATTAAAACCCATTGTGTCCTTTTTTTATCTAAAGGAAAATCATTTTAAAAAGACATCAGGACTACACAGGCCTGTTTAAGTCCACAGTTGAAATCCATCATCATGAAGTGAAAATGCTGATCATCTCTGGAGGGTCCATGTGATTTACAGTTTGGTGATCTAATTTAAGGAGAAGGAGGAGGGGAGAGGGTGGGAGGCACTCCCCTCCAACTCAATAAACACTAGTGTAGTCAGCCCCCATGTGGATAGTAGACCAGTGTCTGTTACAGGGCAAGATCACACAAGGCCCTGAAATCCACATCCACCACCATCTCCATGTCAGCTCCTTCTTAAAGCCTCAGCATTGACATTTTCCCAGAACTTGACTATAAATAATCAACAGAATGTGAGCATCATGAGGCCCAGCCCATTTAGCTTCATGCTATAAACAGAGGGAGGACATTAAACATAACAGTCACATTCACAGGGGTAAAGAAATCACCTACCTTCAACTTAAGAGCTCAGTATTTGGGAAAAACAAACCCCATGTTGGAAAAAATAGAATGTTCTCCAAACAGCAGCAGTGGTTGTTGACGCTTACAGGAACAAGGCTCCTTCCTCTACCCCCACCTCGTTGCCTTCGTCCTGCTGCTTTTTACAAACTGTAGAAGATGTTTGTATTAAATAGTTGTATTTTATTTGTAAACCCACCGCAGATCACAGCTCCTGCTTTATTGGATCGGTACTGTTCAGATTTTCCGTGAGGATGCGCTGATGAAATGGCAGCAAGGCTGAACAGCAGCCTCTCGCCCTCATCAGGACCAATACCGTAACTGCACGCACAGCGGCGCACGCACACCCTCCGCACGAGGCCTTCAGGATCCGCTGGGAAAAATGTGACTCGAGCAGGCAAGAATAAAATCTTAACCCAGTAGGCAGAATAATATTAATCCATTAGACTGCTGAACACCTCTTGATATATATATATATATATATATAGATAGATAGATAGATAGATAGATAGATAGATAGATAGATAGATAGATAGATAGATAGATAGATAGATAGATAGATAGATAGATAGATAGATAGATAGATAGATAGATAGATAGATACAAGCCACTGATATCAAGACAAGGAAACTCCTTACCATGCATGGAGGGTTCCACCCCAAGTCCAGTGTCCTGAGGCTGTACACTAAGCGCAAGGAAGGGGGCCGAGGACTAGTAAGTGTCAGAACTACTGTCCAGGAGGAAACGGCGAACCTCCAGGAATACATCAAGAAAATGGCCCCCAATGACCAACTGCTAAGTGAATGCCTCAGGCAACAAAAGCCCAGTAAGGTCAAGGAACCAGAGGGGCTATCATGGAGGGACAAACCCTTGCATGGCGTGTACCATCGACAAATTGAGGAAGTGGCTGATATGGAAAAGACATACCAGTGGCTGGAAAAGGCTGGACTAAAGGACAGCACAGAGACACTACTCATGGCTGCACAAGAACAAGCCCTGAACACCAGAGCAATAGAGGCCGGGGTCTACCACATCAGACAGGACCCCAGGTGTAGGCTGTGTAGAGAAGCCCCTGAAACAGTCCAGCACATCACAGCAGGGTGTAAGATGCTGGCAGGCAAGGCATACATGGGGAGGCATAACCAGGTAGCGGGCATACTATACAGTAACATCTGTAAAGAGTATGGACTGGAGGTCCCAGGGTCAAGATGGGAGAACCCCCCAACGGTGACAGAGAACAAACAGGCCAAGATCCTGTGGGACTTCCAGATCCAGACTGACAAGATGGTGATGGTCAATCAGCCTGACATAGTGGTGGTGGATAAACATGAGAAGACAGTGGTGGTGATAGATGTAGCAGTCCCCAGTGATAGCAACATCAGAAAGAAAGAACATGAGAAGCTTGAGAAATACCAAGGGCTGAAAGAGGAGTTAGAGAAAATGTGGAGTGTGAAGGCAACAGTGGTACCAGTAGTGATCGGAGCATTAGGGGCAGTGACCCCCAAGCTGGGAGAATGGCTCCAGCAGATACCAGGAACAACATCAGAGATCTCTGTACAAAAGAGCGCATTACTAGGAACAGCTAAGATCCTGCGCAGAACCCTCAGGCTCCTAGGCCTCTGGTAGAGGACCCGAGTCTGAAGGAGACACCGCCAACGTGGGGCGAGAGGAACATTTTTTTTATTTATTTATTTTTATGCACTTGGAGCAAGATGTGCTAAGTATTACAACTTTGTGGCAGAATGATGTAAAAAGTATCCTAAAGTATAAGTACAAGTCTTAGCATTAAAGTATAAGTCTTACTATTAATATACTTAGTTTTAGACTTCTGTTTATACTTCTCAGTATAAGCCAAGTATACTTCACTGTACTAATTTTAAGTATATAAAATATAGTTTATAAAAAGTCAACTTCAAGTATACTTCCTCAGTTTTAGTATAAAATCAGTATACTCATAGTATACTTGAATACATTTATTTTTCGTAAGAGTTGGTGGAGGTCTGTGCTCTCAAAGTGCTTTTCTAGTTTTGGTCACAGCCTATGTTAGATTTTGGATCTAGAAGTGATTGTATTAGGATAAAATGACTGAAACTACAAGTTCCCAGGGATCAGTGGTGTTCAAAGAACCCCCTAGAGCCCCCACCTGCCAGTCAGTGTTTGAATCAAACCCAGGATCAGTTTTGTTAGTGGAGTCTTTTAAGCACAACGATAGTAGAGCTGTCTGTCGGTGGAAAAAAGGTAGATTTTCATTTTATTTTATGAGATAGTTTTATAATAAACCCCTGCGACCCTAGTGAGGATAAAGCAAGTTTAGATGATGAGACAAGAGTTTTATAATAATATACAGACACGTAGGTCTGATTCAGGGGGTGAGTGAGCTGTCACACAGACCTGTCAATCAAACTGAGATGTGGCAGACAAGACACCTGAGCATCCACCTGAGATCTGATCAGTGGAAGAACATTTACAAAATAGTGCAGACTCACTGGAAAAATCTAAATCTTACTGAGTGCATTTTTGTCATGTCTAGTCAAAATATCTCAAAAAATATATTGAAAATCCTATTTCAAGAAATCTTACTGAGATAATTTCCCCTTGTACCAATGGCAGATTTATTTATTTTAAGCAAAAACAAATTAAGCAAAAAATAAAATGGAAAAAAAAAGATTTATTGGAATAAGATTTTCTTGTTTTTGTCTAAAAACAAGTTCTTATAGCTCACTGAAAAGTTGTATTTATGTGGTTTTAAGTGTGATGAAATATTTTTCACTAGAAGTGAGAAAAGTACACTGTGAGATTTAGATTATTGCAGTGGTTGTGATTTTTGAAATGTTGTCTTTTCCACCCTTAGGATTTGGGCAGAAAAAATAGCTAGAGATCTGTTTATATTTGGATTTTTAAAATGTCACAGTAAAACATCTAATGAAAACCTAGTAAATATTTATTAAATTATAGCTAACGTGGAAAATTTTGCCAAAAAAAAGAGAACTCGTATTGAAAAATTTTCCAATAAGATTTAATTTAACTTTTTTCTACATTATTTGCCTTTTGACAGAAAAAAAAATGGAAAAGGTTTGAAATTTTCTGAATATTCAAACTAAATCATCCACTCAGGATGGTTCAGAGGTAATAATCTGCTCCTCATCAGTTGTGCAGAGGACTGATAATGATGTCATGGTTTCCAGGTGTGATGGAAGAGGGAAATATGTATAACATGCAGGACACTGGCTCTTGAGGACCGGAGTATGACACCCTTGTATTAAAATTTACTGATATTTCTGCATTGACTTCACTTTGTAGCAGGGGTCATTACTACTACTTAGTTTACTGCATTCATAATTTTTCCGAGGTGCACTTGAATGCACCACTTGTTAGTGGCAGACAGGGGGAGTTGAGGGTTGACAGTGAAGTAAATTGATCCACACTGTCTGTTAGTAGATTCGAGACCAGTTAACAGCTGAGAACTAGCACCATATCTCCATGATTTTACATCAGAAATACATTTTATTCGCATTTATTTTAGTTTTTTCCGGAGTGGAAGTAGATACCTGTTTTAAAGTTGTTGGGTTTTTTTTTTTGTATAATCTTAGATGAGCCTGAAAAAAGAGGTTTTAAGAGATTTGGTAGACTTTACACACCCTCTCCCCTTTCACAGTGATTTCCACAGTAAGTCGTCCACGGGCCTGGGGGTTGTGGAGTGGGCTCGTGCATAGCTGCAGTCATGCAGCAGGAGCTGTTGTTCAAGGTCTTGGTCATCGGGGACTTGGGGGTCGGAAAAACATCCATCATCAAACGCTATGTCCATCAGATCTTCTCCCAGCATTACAGAGCCACTATCGGCGTGGACTTTGCCCTGAAGGTCCTACAGTGGGACCATGACACGGTGATCCGGCTCCAGCTGTGGGACATAGCAGGTCTGTCCACACTGTCCACACTGTCCACACATCTAACTTTATCATCACATGACATGTAAAGCAGGAGTTGGAACTGTTTGAGGTCAGAACAGAAGATTTTTTTTTTAATTTTTATTTTATTTGATGTTATTTTAACTGTTTTATTTATACTGGTCCCTACAGTGGACAGCTATTCTACAGCTGTTCTCTTGTATACTGATAAGTTTTATAGTTTTAATGCATATCAGCCAACACAGTAAACACTTGTGCATATTTTCTTACTGTAACTATGCTCTTCTTGATCAACCTGATATGCAATGACATATTTTAAAGTAAATCACATTTTTGCCTTCATATTATCTCCCTGAAGTGAATCACAACTAGTATCAGAGTATGTTAAAATGTGGTAAAACAGAATTTAAAATGATCTTATTGCAGTTTTCCATATTAAACACACGTTTCTTTGCATTAAAAATTCAATGCATAGTGTCCAGGCCAGTGGACATTTTTGTAACATCTTTAAAAATATATATTTAAAAAAAAAAAAGTATTGCTTTTTTATGCACTTAAAGAGGAATAAAAATACTCAGGAAACATATATTGATTAAGGTTGTCATTATTCGTGCCTGAAAGGGTTAATGCTGAAAATAATCTTATAATGTCATCTTGAGAACAGAATCTAAGTCTTAAATATATTTCTTATTTATTTAAAACAAATGAAAATTGTCAGTTCAATAAAATGTTTCACATTTGCAGAGGGCCAGTATTTTAAGACAGTTTAAGGTGGACTGTTGGACATAAATGAACAAAAACCCATTATTCATACTAGCTGTTTAGTCAAAGTCAAACTCTGCCTGTTTGTCATCTAAACCATATTCATGGACAGCACATACAGAGAGTTGAACTTCTATGTTTGTAAGTCCCAAGTAAAACAGTAATTATAAATAAAAACAGAAACATCCAACAGTAGACAGTGTAAAAAATGTCAATAAATGTCAATAAATGTGCTAAAATAATGACATAAAGCATATAATAAGTTGAAGTTTATTAACAAAACACATTTATATATATAATTTATGTCTTTATAAAGAGGCTTGTGGTGAATTTTCCTCCTCATACCCGGGTTCCTCTGTGTCAGTTGAAGCCTGAGCGAGGAATGTGGATCTTGTGCCTGGCTGTGACTCCAGTGGTCCCATGCTCATATTATCAGTCACATGATGGCAGTTACTGTAGATTAAATGCGCACACAGTCACACACTCATCCTTATTTTTGTCCCTAATAAGCACAAACTGTGAGTTGATTTAATTTAATGGATTTCTACATTGCCTTTCCATGCCTTGGGGTACCTCTACATGTGTGACTGATGGGTGTCCATGCGTCCCAGGACAGGAGCGCTATGGGAACATGACTCGGGTCTATTACAGGGAGGCAGTGGGAGCTCTGGTGGTGTTTGACGTGACCAGAGCCTCCACATTCGATGCTGTGTTGAAGTGGAAAGACGACTTGGACTCCAAGGTCAGAAGTACATGTTGTTAATGTTGCAAACTGAGGCCTTACTCCTTTGACATCAGTCTCTGCTACACAATACATTAACCCTTTCATGCATAGTGGTCACTACAGTGCACAACTGTTCAAAGGTAGTAAAGGTATATTTATGGAGTTTGTTCTTTTAGTTCCATCTCACAAAAAAGTGGACACTTATGCATCATTACATATACTATAATTCATACCATTACTGTAAATTTTCTGTACAAGTTAAACCTTATCTGCAGTAACATGTTTGAGTCTTTTACAAAAAATTGCTAATTGTTCTTAGACTGTAATTACCTGTTTTGGTTTTTCTATATTATCTACATGTAGATATGTTTAAACGTTGAAGAAAAATCAGATTAGCAGCATTAGATATTTTTCCCCTATAGTTTTCATGCAGTAGGTCAGTGAATATATGTTTCTTTACTTCTAAAATTAAATACAAGGTGTCCAGGTGAGTGGAAATGTTTATAATTCCATGAAAAACAGGTTAATAATAAAATGTTTATTTTTTTCATGACTAAAGAAGAATAAAAACAGTCAGGAAACACAATAATCTTGATTTAGGTTCTCAGAATTAATGCATGACAGGGTTAAATTTTTAATAAAGAAATAAATAAAGAGAATCTTGACATTCTATCTCAGGTTCAATCAGATTTCCAGGTAAAATAGCCCTCTCTATTTGGATAGATCAAAGTAATAATTAGATTCTGAAATCAGACATAAACATTATTTGATTATATGTGCATTTATTTTTGCTCTAACAGGCTTTAGTTACTCTTAGTCACCTTTACGCAGAGATAAAATTGATGAAATACATAATTTTCTTTTTTGGCTAAAATTAAAGAATAGATGTATTGTTTCATTACTTGCTTTTATTAGGAAAATATAAATTACTAAAGAGTGTTAAATAAATGTTTGTCCTTCAGTTCCACTGAACATCCATATAACATAAGTATTCAGAGAATGCCTGATCTTCCCGCTATTTTGTGCCAATCTCAAGTTTCTATGACAACCTGTTCTTGAATTAGAGCCAATAATGTGATTTTGACCTTTCTGCTAAATGCGACCTTGACCTTTGACCTTTTGCAATATTGATAATTTCGTTATATGTATATATGCATCAGTGCATGTAATATAATGATAATATATCCAGTATTGATTAAGTTATAGTGTGATATATCTATGCTTGACACACAGTGTTACAGAAGTTAATTTTGCGACATGTCACCATCTGATGTGCATTAGCTATATGTAGTGTATATGCTCATGTAATTTCATGGTGATATCTCAAGTAGTCATTGAGTTATAGCATGATATGTCTCTGTGGACACACACAGACAGACCCAGCATTGGTTAGGAGACATTAACAAGTCACACTACAGAAGTAAAAACTAATAAAAATGAAAAGTACAGTGATGTATAGAGTCATGATGATAAATGAAGGTTCAAGAAAATAATAAACATAGATTTAAAGTATTATTGAAAGAGGAAAAACAATTCTCTGTATCTAGTAATGTTTAGTTGATTAACATATTGATAACTGTAAAATATATTTGACCATTTAGACAGTATGCTAAAACCTACTTTTTTGAAAGGTACTAACCCTAACCTATAGTAAATGACATCTGGCATACAGCTGCCGTACCAATATCCAGTTGGTTTTTTTTATTTTGATTTTTGTAGTGTGACTAACAAACTGTTTAAGTGCCTTGCTCAAGAGCACAACAGTCATCAACAAATTAACTTTCTGTCACATGTTACTTCCCCAACCTTCTAGCCCATGGCTGGTCCAGTTTTATCAAGCAGAGGAGTAGCCTGATTTATTCCAGAAGTCCCACAACCCTCTTCAAATCATGGTCATAAGGTTGAGTTACTGACATCTAATGGTGAAGTTGTAGATTGCTCAACTCTACCCTCACTCTGATCTACAAAAAGGTCCAATTTTCCTAGACACACTTTTATTGACTCAACCAAGGAGGGTGAATGTTTTTGCCAGTGTTCTGTCAATTCAGTCATCCCGTCACATTGGGTTTCCGAGCGCTTCTGATCATTTTCACAGACAAAAAGCCTGTTCATTCAGACATCCCCAGCAAGATGTGCAATTGACTTGGATGCTGGACAAAAGTAATACTTTGAAAATATATGTATTATATCGTGCCTTTGACTCGTACGAAAATAAGCAATCACATGCATATGATAGATTGGATATTGACATTAGTAAGTTTTAAGTAAGTTTTGTATGATATGAACATTATGCACATGAGTTGCCTGGGTGTTATTGTACACGTTAGTTCAACGGACACAAACAATAGCCTACCTTTTGAGTAACTCAATCTAAATACAATAAAAGGGAAAAAAATGTTTTAAAAAAGGCTACCTTTAATGGGAGCACTAGTATATGATATCAATAGTAAAGTTTCCAAATGCAAATTAACATATTTTGATGGACTAATGTGAATTTATAGATATTATTGTGTGTGTGTGTGTGTGTGTGTGTGAGAGACAGAGAGAGAGACAGAGCGAGAGAGTCGACTTGTGCTTCAGGAGTCGACAAAGGTGTGAGGTGGCCCAGAAAAGATCCCATAAAATGTTGGTGAATGAAAGTCAGGGTCACAAAAAATGTGTTTTTACAACAAGATATAGAGCAAATCAGGTTAAATGTTTGGGAGGGGTGGAATGTGACATTATTTCTTTATAAAATTTAAGGATGAATAGAGCACTTTACGATGTGTGAGATACCTAATTTGCCTGTTTTATTCACTTCACAGACTGGAGTTGTTGTAAAAAGTTACACAAGGAACATGAATTGACAAATTTGACTGATTTACCATCATTGAGCTAACATTTAGCATTAGCTCATCCATCTACCTTCCCCCCGCTCCAACATATGGTCTCAAAAAACCTAGATTCACCATAACAGACCATCCACATCATTAGAAATACTGCATCTGTCCACAAATAAAACTCCTCCTTCTTCTTCACATGAAAATAAGACCCTCAGAGACATGAATTCACCCACTTGATGCAACAACCAGAGTAATTTCTATCTGAGAAACATGACCTCAGACTCAGAAGTGTGAAGTTTCATCCCATCCCTTCACACTTGGCTGTAAACCTCCTCAGAGTGAGCTGGAGGTCACAGCTCAGGGAAACTGACTGATGCAATCCTAAACCCATTCCACTGCCCTTTTTGATGTAGTCATTATAAAGAAATATGTAGTGGTTTAGTTTCTTTAAATAACCTCTAAAGTTATTTGACCTTCTCCTTCAGGTGACTCTGAACCATGGGAGGCCGGTTCCAGCTGTACTCTTGGCCAATAAGTCTGACCAGCTGTCTTCACAAATGCCCAAACTCGACACCTTCTGCAGGGAAAACGGCTTTGTCGGCTGGTTTGAGACATCAGCAAAGGTACGAGACAAAGGAGATAAGGACATGAGACAATTAGTTTGCTTATCTGCCCTTTTGAACAAGTGAATCAGTTTGAAAGGTAACGTGATTTGATAAAACTTCATTTGTCTGTGGGTACGTCTGAGAAAAGTTTGGAATGCTAACTGAAGTACAAACAGGAAGTGAAAGGAGACAACTAACAAGTGGACATGTTCAGTTGAAGTCCTGTCTGACGTAGCCAAACATGCGGATGTGTTCAATATATAAGAATAAGCATCATATGTTTGCATAATATGTACATACTTTTAATGTAATTCTAATGATCACAGTATATTTGAGGGAATTACTCTAAAGTTGGCACAAAAATTCACTTGGCCATGGTCAAAGGTCAAAGGTCATTGCATCTAGAGAAACACAGTTTTATCCATAAATAAAGCTCTTTTTCTCATTGCCTTTATCCTAATATTATGATAAATTTACATTTCACCACCCCCCTCCAAAAAATAGAATTTTTTTAAAAAAATCATTATTTTTAAATTAAAATATTATCTAAGGTAGGCATCAATTATTAAGTGCAGATAGAATTATTTTTTGCAACTGGAATAACTTAATAAACATTAACAAAATTGCTTACACTTGGATTTTCTTGGTTGGCTTAGTGGTCAGTTTGATATTTATTTAATTAGGTGTTTATTACTTTTATGTTCAGTTTGATCGTTATCTGGTTTGTAACATGAAACATAATATTAGACAATTGATCTTGTTTTTCCTGATCCAGATAGATTTTGTTACGTCTGTTTTTAAAGTCCACCAAGTCAAGCTTGACTCCATGTATCACAGAACACTTGACAGGCGTGGAAGTTAATTGCTACTTGAATGGTGGAGGTGTATCACCATGAGATTTTTTTTTTTTTATTATTTAGTTTATTATACACACTATAAAAGATAACAAATACATAACCATACAGTATGCTTATATGGAGGCCTCCCTTCATCAACTTAACCATTGTGTAATGTTCATATTGTTGTTACTCAGCCAGTGTTTGTGGGTCTGATGGACCCGTTGCATTTTGTGGCTTTTAATACCTAACAATTAAACACTTTTATGTTAAAATACTGAACAGATGTTTACCTTATCCCAATTACAAGCAGTATAAACAATATATATGGTTAATATTATCCCTTTACCATTTTTAGGTCACATTTATAAATTAATATTTAAAACATAATAAAGAAAATCAATTAAAATCAAGATATGAGTGGAAACAAATTTACAAGTGAAGCAAGGTTTTTCAAAAATACTGACTTTTAATTCTTTGAACTTGAAATTTAACCCATTCGGATGCACAACACAAACTGACCACATGAACACAGAGTAAACATATCAGTCAAGACAACACATTAGCCCCATTGAACGCATGGCCTTTAGCCACTAGCCTATACATCCCATGAGGGGCAGAGCTTTGCTGTGTGTGTGTGTGTGTGTTGCAGATATACTTTTTCCACTTGATGCATGTGTATTGTGTTTTCCTGTCCATCTTGGGACTGCGCACTTTGCACCGCTTCTTCTTGTTGATGGTGTTCACACACTAGATTAGAATAATGAAAAGATCAGGAATTTTACTAACACCTCTCTTTCTCTATCTCTAATAGACACAACACATGAGTGCCAGACATGTACGGCAACAGTATCACACACTTACTTCAGGCTCTGCAGATTGTGGTTCTGTAGAATGGGTTTGGCCATCTTGATCGGTTCTGATAAGAAACCACACTCGCAAAGCTATAGTTATAGAGTCCTGCCTCCAATTTGTAGCATATAGAGTGTGAGAAAATAAAGATTCCCGCAATACAGAAGGTCAAATTCTGCACCTGCGGTTCGCATACAATGTTGCAACATTGTTTGTCAACACTGTCTGCACTGTCACACATTTGACCCTTTGATGTTCTGTGTACCAACACTCTGTCCTTCTGTCTAGACCTGCTGTGTGGTACACAGAACATAGATTTCCACACTTCTATTAGCCCCGGGTTATATGTAATAGAAATGTGTAGGGGGGGTGTAGGGTGTGTGTTCATTAAATATGTATACTGATATATGTTCTTCACAGAAAATGAGCCAAAGTCAGTGAATCTCAGTTTAAAAAATTAATTAATTGTATCATTTTTCTTTTCATGAAGAATGAAAACGGGTCCCACAGACCCTAACACCACACAAGGGTTAATTAACACTCAAAATTAATCAAATGTGAAAAGTAACTTAAAAAAGTCAATAAAACAGTACAATAAAACACAAATACAAAAGAAATGACCATTACTAGAATAACACATGGACATGAGTTAATTAGGACAAATAATAAAAAGAAACAATAAACTTAGGAAAATGAGGGGTAATTTATAAAAGCAGTTTAGTTTGACCTTTGAAAGTAGTAAAGGTTGAACATGATTTCAATGATTTGGTGAAGTTATTCCAAACATCGGGGCCCCTGGACATGATAGTAAACTGTCGTTGGTTTGATTTTTTCATTAATTGGCCTTAAGAAATTACTTTGACGTTTGTGGTGGTTGCGGAAAGTTTAATAAGAGAGTGTGATGGTAAATTTTAAGAAGACAGGAATATTTATTTATTATCTTATACATCCAAAGACTAATTTGTAGTCTGTTTATGTATATGGTCAGTATTTTTAGTTTTTTAAACAATGGTGCACTAGGGAAAGTGAATGAAACTTTTGATGCTATTCAGAAGCACAAAGAGTGACGTGGAGTATGTACTGACCCATACAATATTGCAGTAAGATAAATAGGGATAGACAAGACTATGGTATAGAATAATAAGTATCTTAGGGGGTAAAAGATTTCTGATGTTCTGTATAATCCCTAAACTCTTAGAAATATTTTTACAAATTAGATTGATATGATTTTTCCAGGTTAATTTTTCATCTATTAAAACACCAAGAAAACGACTATGAGTCACTTGAGAAATAAGGTTGTTGTTTATGAAAATCTGAATGTTTTCCTTCAGGTATTTTTTATTCTTGCCCACACTTATGTACGTATTGCGGTTTGTGAATAAAAACAAGAACTGTAAGGACTTCATTTCAGGTTAAAGTGGCCCTGTTCAAGGCATACTGCACACCACTCTACACTGCACACCTCTGGACGTTTTACTAAAAGCCCAGAATGCACAAATTACAAGTAGCATACAATGATGCTTTAAGAATCCTTCTTAAGGTTTCCAGAGGAGGGATTGCTAGCCATATGTTTGTTTCTGTTGGAGTAAAAACACTTCATTCACTTTTAAGAAATGTAATGCATACATTTACACAACCACTTGATGGTTCCACAAATAATATCTTGGTGGCACTCTAAAATCCAAGTGAGTAACACAAGGTATATATCCAGGCTGAGAGCACATTGGTTTAAATGCATGTATATATTTTAATTATTTTTTTTCTGTGTGTGTTTTCTCTTGTTTGATTATCTTGGTCTGTTTGTGATGTGTATTTGTACGATCTGTTTTCATGTAGATTTTGGACAAGTGTATGGCAAATAAACTGAATTGAATTGAATATATGTAGCCTATAGTGGATGGACTCAAATGTATGCAGTGCTATAATAATGTAAGTCAATGATAATGTAAGTCAACGTTAGAATACTTCTGAAGATTTCCATAGAGCTTTGAGTGCAGATACATGGCTACACAGTTATTTGTCGCCAACATCAAGAGACAAATAGTGGAATATCTGCAGCCTGGTGTGAAATGGCTTTGTGTGTTTTTTTTCCGTTTTTCAAAGCCTCACTGACTGTCTAATGAGTTACACACCATGGTGCAAGTCAGAGATGTTTAGTCAAAAGACAGTTCAGCCGACAAGGTCAGACAGATCCAGACAAAAGTTATTACACTTAAGTCAGAAATATCCCATTTAAAAGTAATTTTGCTTTTTGGGACCGTTAACAAGAGCTGCATTACTGGCTACACTTGTGGACCTCACAGTGCACAGACATTACTGAATGTCACATCATTCACTGCAGCCAACATGTCAGTTTTATCTGACGAGGAATGGGCGGTATGGCCAAAAATGTATATCCCAGTATAATTTGAGCCACTGGCGATATACGGTATATATCATGGTATAGTGCTTTTGTAGGACACTATACATAAATAATAAATAAATTATAAATGACAGCAGAACAGTTTGTTAGTAGTCATATAGCTCCAAGTGGAGTCTTTCATATTTGTACAGACTTTCATAGCACAGCACATCTCAATGGTAGCAATCACTGTAGCAGCGCTTAGCATGCTAACGTTAGCAAAATCGCTAGCGAAATTGTTTGTAACTCTGAATAGTCATTTTAGTTGCTAACACCAGCCAGATACCATGACTAATAGTAACTCAACTAGTTATATTAACATACAGTTATTAAGGCTGGTGCAGTGTGTTAAATTTAAAACAGTGTTAACGTTTAGCACAATTGTTTTGTTGTCATAAACTTTATGGCTGTCATGACTTTGGCTGTTAGCTTGTTAGCTCGCTTTTCAGACACCCTGTGAATCAAATTGTAGAGTCCTGAATTGAAATATGTCGGCATCACATACCATTAGTCCCAATAGTACACTACATAAACCATATATTTTATATTCGTAGCTTATTTAAAGACAATGCTACTGCTAACAGCATCCAAGAAGACTGTGGTGCTAGCTACTTCTTCGAGGCAGCCGGCGGTCTTTTGAAACTTTGCATTACTGCCATCTAGAGGATGGACGGTAGAACTGTATGACAAAAATCTCTACCATGTACAAACAAAATACCTCATAAGGTATGATACCTTGCATACTGCCCATTCCTATATCTAACTGTCCTGAAATTATACCTTTATGGGTGGAAACTACAAGAATGATGAAGACAAGAAGATGACATGAAGCCTTCACCCTCTGACACATTTCATTTTTGCTTTTCAAGAACCTTGTAAGCATAATAAAAGTACTGTGCATGATTAATTCACAGGTGTGTGCTTGTGTTTTACCCCACAGGAGAACACAAACATCGAAGAGGCAGCACGCTGCTTAGTGGAGCACATCCTGAACAACGAGGACAGTCCAGTGATTGACCGAGACCCTGGTTCTCTTGTTCTCTCTGGATATGCAAACACTACCAAAGAGCCCTTCAGCTGCTCATCATGCCTGAAATGGTGACCAGTCACAGACAGACAGGAAGCGCAGAGCTGTGGGGCGAGGCTGTAGAGATATGTTTGGCTCAGGGACTATTTCTGATCAGTTTTTTTTCCCCATTTTATCCCACAGTCATATATTAAAAATGCAAACTAGAATTCTTTGTGAAGTGTTCACAGTGGATGTCATGCACAGCAATTGGTTTTGATGAAATTTAATTAATGTATTCTCTGTTCAAAACCTCTTCAAAAAATCTCGAGCTTAACAAGAAATGTTTTAAATTGTTGAAATTATAGTTATTACATGTGGCCTAAGGCCGCTTGGATGAATCATCTGTCTTTGTTAGTGAGAATTCCACCAACATCTTCTGTCATTTGCTCAGATAAAGACTGTGTTTTGTTCAGGAACAGCAAAGATGGATTTTGGAGTTTGACCATAATTATTCAGTTGAAGCACTTGTTTCTATATATTGAACAGTGAATTTTCCACACCTGAATGTTAGTCAGTTGCACAGATTTAACAAATTACCTCTTCGTATTCAGGTTTCTGATGTAACCCAGCTCCAAATACAGGATAGCATTCATATGTGTGTCTGGCCTTGTAAAATATTTAATGAAAGTCTATCATTTTTGATACTGTTATGTAGGATCTGATGCTTCGGTAAGCAAATTAGTCCTTCCACATTCTAAAAGATAACATATTCAGCCTGAACTGCCCTACTTTCTCTCCACCATTTTCAGAATTAGTTAAAGGAAGTCAGTGTCATTACAGGGCACTAAATCATGTTATGTATTCATGTGTTTGGCGTCCACTGGTTTCAAATTCATGTATAAGACCTTAGCTAATAAATATAAGTAGGTTTTTGTTGTGCTAACCATCTGCTAAAATGTACACAATTGTTCCTTTTTCTGCTGTAAAGTGGTTTACTATGGCTGCCACTCCAGTCAATTAACCTTAAGGCCTACAGTCTATTGTTAACATGTCAGGAAACTGTTTCCACAGTGGATCATGACCATTAGCTCTGAAATCTGTTTATGGATACGGCTGAAGAAAACAACAGATTCCTTTGTTATAAGAAATTGACATAAACGCTGTGGAAATAATGGAAGAGAGGCAATTAAACATATTTATCTATTAAATGGACAATTCAGTCAGTTGATAAAAGTTAATGGTTATTAGTGGACTGAGAGTTTCTTTAATTAAGACTAGAGTTGTAAACCACTCTGCAATGACTGACTTGCTCCCAGCACTTCATTTGAACATCTCTGCTTTTTCTTTGCACTTTATTGGGTTCCTCATTTACAATTTCATATTTAAACATTTGTATCTTTATTTTTAGTCCATATGTACAGGTTGTAACCATTAACCCTCTAACTCCTGAGACTTGAGAAATTCCACAGTAAAAAAAAATAAGATAAAATATGTAACAAAAAGAACAAAAACTGCCAAAGTGATCAGTAAAATGAACAAAAATGTATATTAAACTAACAAAATGATATGTAAAATGAACAAAGTAAGATACTAACGGAACACAATTGAAGAAAAATACTCAAATAAATAAAGAAAACGTAGAAAAAAAATAAGTAACAACATCAACAGAAACTAATAAATATTAACAAAATAATAAGCAACAAGTTAAAAAAAGGAATAAATGACTACTATTGTAACTTGGTTCCAGTAATTGTAGTTTGGACTTTTTCTTTTTCTAATTCAGTTGCTTTTCAACACCTGTACACCAGTTACATGAACACAATTATGAGTAAAATTAAAAAAAAAAAAAAAATTATAATAAGAATTTTTCTGAATTTTTAAACTAAACCATCCCTTCAGAACACATCAGCGCTGACGCATCAAGAGTTAAAGGGTTAAATGTTACTTGGTTTTAGTGGTTTAGTTATGTCTGAAACCAAAAGAAAGTCAAAATCAACCCTTAAATACTAATACTGCTGTAAACAAATAGCTCTTTGTCCAACTACTGGCTCTTTGGTTTAAAGCATTTTATTTAATTTTGCAGCAATATGTGTCTCGCCGGTTAAAAACATATTATACAGTCCTCTCTTCTGTACAGACTGATGGCTGCATTGCAGTATTTGCTCTTCCTGCCTTGAGCTTTATTTGATATTCCATGTTTTTGTCCACTTTATATTTCACTTCATACCCTTTGATGTATAGCATGGCCTTGTAATTCAATACATTTGTAAGTGCATTCTCTGTAGGTCAGACTACATGTAATAAAATGTATCTGTGGTGCTGTGTACTGTGCTGTATGTATTCACCATTGTTCCTTTACAGCTTATGAATACATCATGTCTTTTGAGGGTTTGGACACTGGCCTTAACCTTTGCTCAGGTTTGTTCAATGCTTTCACAGACACTGCAGTGCCACACCATAAAAATAAATAAATAAAAACCTATTGATGGAAAATGCAAATTGAAAATCAAAAGCACTGATGTTAAAATTTTAATTGGACTTGCATTTCATTATGTACAGTACACGTTCATTCCTAACATTCAGACTGTGATACATTCAAAGCCTGTGTCTTTGTTTCTTGGAAGAATGCAGTACAATTTCACCTGTCATTTAAGAAATGGTTCATGGTTTGTGTGACGATGTAAATATATGTGATAAATGTTTACATGTATATATATGTGGTAAATTTTGCAGCTTTTCTTGGTGCAGGAATCAAATCATGTAATTATTTAATGAATTAAATAATGTGTGGTTGTATGATGTTATTGCAGTGCAATACAGGTCAAAGATAATCTACATTTTATACATTTATTTATTTTTAATACAGTATTTCAATTTGAAGTTGGAAGACAAGAAAAATTCTGCATATCAGGAGAATTGTTATGTTAGGGTGTTTCTTACCAGCTGTGACATTTTAACCAATATTGCACCTTTTAAGGCCTCTACAGAAACAGACAAGCCATCTTAAATTCACAAAATCCCTTTGTGTTCACATCAACAGCTCATTAATTAACAAAAGAGTGATTCAGACAAAAAAGTGATCAAGTAATAAGAAGGTTGACTAAAAAGAAACAAGTAATCCCTAGTATTCAAAAATATAAATATACTAGGAAGATGCACACAGAAAGAATCCACAAAAAAAATGGAATAGACCCAATATTTAGTTGGGAATCTGTCTCCATTGCCAACACTAAATACTGTATAGAACATCCCTATGATAATGTGTATTACTACAAGAGACCTAAAAGAGACCAGTTTGCACTACATAACAAATTAATGGTTAAAAAAAACATGTAAGGAGGGAGAGCCAGGTCCGGTTCTAGTCAATGTGCCCTCGACGACCACTCCACTTTTCTTTTTGTGGAATTCACACAAACTCTCAACCTTGTTGAGTGAAACATACTCTTATTCTGCTGAATCAAACTTTAAAAGAGTCCAAATTCTGAGATAAAAAGTCAAAATTATGCAATAAAAAAAATCACAATTATGAGATTAAAAAAAACCAAAATTGTGTTATAAAAGATCAAAATTGTAAAATAAAAAGTCAAAATTATGAGATAAAAAGTCAAAATTGCAAGTCACTATGCACAACCAGAATTAATCTATACTGTGGTTTTTGGAGAAAATTAAAGTCTTTTAAGTGTGCCTGATAGTCTGGAAAATACAGTAGTTTAAAACTGTATTCTAATTCTGTGGGGCTTGGCACACCCAAGACATTTGGTGCCTTAGCCGACCGCCTAGTCTGCCTATGTCTAACGTCGGCCCTGGGTAGAGCAAGTACAAAACAATCTGTCTTTGTTAGAGCTTTACATATAAACATAGTTTATATTCAGTCAATTGATTTTATGTTTAGAGAACAACTATTGTTAGATGATGCTAATAATTCTAATAATAATGATCATCAGCATTTTTTTTATTTGTAGAGTATATTTTAAACAGTTTAAAGTACTTTACAAAGCACACTGACAACTGGTACTACAGCAACAATTTAAATAAATGAAGAATAAAGCATATCAGATAAACCCAGTCGATGCTGACTAAGACGGCATAATTCCTTGAGCAGATTATTCTGTTCTATTTTCAGTTTGGACAGAGGAGCACAGTGAAAATATCCAGTTTATAGGTTTTGGATTTTTACAGCAACAATACCATAGCTGGTAGCTATTACACTTCTGTCATATAAATCGAATAATTTTATTTGTAGACACATTGCTCTTTTTACTCCAATTTATACACCAGTAACCACCTTTGAACTAGTGCAAGAATAAATCACATTGTCAAAATTATTACATAAGAAAAGTTAAAATAACATATGTTTAATCTCAACTTTATAGGGAATATTTGTCTATGAACGTGTTGACAACTATAATATACATAATGAAAGACAGTATAGTATGTTCTAATGATATATTCCTGGACTTGTACAGTATTAAAACATACTTTGTAGAGTATTTGTGTCAAAGGTGTATAACTGTATTAGCCCTTAAAGCCTAGAACTAAACATGTGCTGTAGTGTAAAATAACTGCTGAACCTATAACCACATCAGCAGATGTGGTTAAAGTACTCACATTCTGTACTTAAGTACAAGGACAGCTACTTGTGTGAAAAAACACTCTGGCAAAACTGATTCAACTCCTTTACTTAAGTAAAGGAAATAATTACAATTTCTTAATTGTAATAACGGAAAAAGTAAAACTGGATGAAATAATACTTATTTAAGCAAGAAAAAACATAAAAATGTCAAAAATATCCAAAAAATAAAGCCTTTAAAAGTGAGTTATTAGGTAGATCGTGTGTTTTATTGGGTCATGGTACTCAGTTTTGTGGGTATCACACAATTTCGATGTTTTCAATCTCGTAATTGTTTTTTTTTTATCTCCTATTTACAACTTTAAAATTTTCCCCAAAATTTCCTGTCGATTAAAAAGTCAAAATTATGAAGAAAAACTCAGAATTATGAGATAAAAGATTAAAATTATAAGGAAAAAAGTCATAATTATGAGATAAGAAATTGATAATTATGAGATAAATAGTCAAAAGTATGATATATTCAGTCACAATTTCTGATTTATGACTTATTTTTTCATACTGTCACATTTGTCTAGTTTGCAAAAGTAATGGGTCTATTCTGAGAATGTAAAGAGTATAAAGTACAGATATTTATACAAAACTGTAGGAAGTAAAAGTAAAAAGTTGCCAGAAAAATAAATACTCAAGTAAAGTACAGATACCTAAAAATATACTTAAGTACAGTAATGAAGAACTTCTACTTAGTTACTTCCGTCTCTGTACATCAGTGTGCTTTGTAACGTGACATAAACTGGAGTGTATCTGCTTTTTGTCTTATATGGATTTTTGTATTATTGTTTGCATTTGTGTAAATTATATAATGAGGGTCAAAGGGCAGGAGATGCTTCTGTGGTTGATTATCATGCCATGTGAGGCGACCTTGTTGTGATTTGGGGCTCTATAAATAAAATGTAATTGAATGGAATATAACTTTTGTGCATGGTCAGTTAACAAATACAAGTAATTACAGTGAAAAATCACCAAAATATTACTAGAATAAGCAGTTTTAATTAGTGTATGTGGATAAACAAATCATTTGGAAGATGAAAACAATGACTTTCTTGATTTTCATGATTTTGAAATTTTATCTCATAATTTTGACTTTTGATCTCATAACTTTTACTTTTTATCTCATAATTTTGATGTTTTATCTCATGATTTTGACTTTTTATCTCATAATTTTTACTTTTTATCTCATAATTTTAACTCTTGAGTTTACAATTAGAACCTTGTCTATTCATCAAAGGGACATCAAATATCGACCCAAAAATAGCTGAACATTATATACTACAGGAGCTTTTAGGCTGATCTGTACAAAAGTTGATCTTCCTTCATGTCCAATGGTGGCCATTTTGAATTTGGGGCTGTAGCATTACTCCAGGACTTCCCTTCAAGGTTGTGCAGTCAGATATTATTATATGAAGGTAGTGGAAACCAAAAAAACCCACCCACAACCTTTTACAACAGTCCATGTCTGTAAACCCCTCTGGCTCCCTAGTTAAGAGCATTACATTTACTTTATTAAGAAATTTATTTGAAATTGAGTGGAAGTTTAAAGGGTTAAACATTCCGAAAAGTCTTCTGATTTTCCTAGAAGTTTTTGCAAAGACTAAGGGTGTGTGAGTTGTATTTATACATCATTAAATATTAGTCAGAGACAAAACTGTGAATGTTGTGCATCCATTACAGTTTGTAAAGGCTGTACTATATTTCTTGTCCTGGTATAAATCACTGTAAACATCTTCCTCATAGTTATCACTGTCTAATATATTTGACTGGAGGGTGCAAGCATCAGACAAATCAAACGGATTTTAATATTGTAATTCAATCCTTGTATTATCCTCCATATGTGTCCACGTTTTATTGGGTGTCAGGTAATCAGAGTTTGCACATCACACTCTTTTAAGCTCCTTATGTGCACTGGGGTGATGAACCAGCTGATGCCTTCTTCTTCTTCTTCTTTTTCTTTTTTTTTTTTCTCCTCCTTTCTTTCCCTTGAAAAACCGGGGGGCAGTCTTCTGCTTTAAGATGCCCTCCCCGGACCCGAGAACTGGCCCAATCGCCCTCCTTTCCCAGTCACCTGATTCATGTACTGCCATTTTACACACAAGTTTGACTGACAAAAAAAAAAAAAAAAAAAAAGGGGAAAAAAAGAAAAAGACAGAGAAGTGAGAGAGAAGGGGATATCAGATCAGACTCCATCGGCGACCTCAACACAGAAAAACAGCCCCTTTATTTAAAAAAAAAAATACAAGATACAGAAAACGGGGGAATACACACACGCGCACAAAAAAGGAGGATCTAATCGTCTGCAGCCTGGTTGCGGTGCGCGTGCTGCTGCTGCTGCTGTGCGTGCGTGGTGGATGTTGGAGCTCGGATCTTTGCGTACGTTCAGAGGGGAAACCGGGTGAAGAAGAAGAAGAAGAAGAAGAAGAGGAAGGAGAAGAGGAGGAGAAAAAAAGGAGAAAGGACAATGCTGTTTTATATCGTTATTGACAAATGAGGCGTCAGTCATAGGGGATGCCGCATAGATTTGACAATAATCACCATCACCGGTACTATTTCGATTATTGCTATCGGTATTTCGGATTCAGCCCCTTGTCCCGGCATTTCACCCTTGACAGAGGCTATTTCAGGGATTCATTCCAGCTTACTGTACTGTACATTGTCTTATAGTAATATTCTAGAAGGGTGTGCTGTGGGTGCGGGCCGCTGTGGAGGCTTTCATCCTTTTTTTTTTTTCTTTTTTTTTTTTTTTACGCACGTTTGTGTTTGTTCGTTTCCTCCGGATGTCTTTGACTCAATACTCCCTGGATGTGTGACCGTCTAATGTTTTATTTGGCCGCCGCATGAATTCACCCACCGGATCCTCGTCGGTGTACGCTGCTGTCCTCCTCCTCCTCCTCCTTCTCCTCCTCCTCCTCCTCCTCCTGCTGCTGCTGTTGCCGTTTCTCTCAGAGGGCACTACCCTCCCTGCCGCTAAAGACATTTTGATCGTCCTCCCTAGTTTCCCCATCACTCCGCCTGCCTCCTCCTCCTCCACCTCATCCTCCACCACCACCTCCTCCTCCTCTTCCTCTTCCTCCTCCTCCTCCGTAACATGTCGGGACAGTCTTTGACGGACCGGATCGCCGCCGCTCAGCACAGCATGACCGGGTCTGCCATCAGCAAAGCCGTCTGCAAGGCCACGACGCATGAAGTCAGCGGACCCAAGAAGAAACACCTTGACTGTAGGTTATGAAGCATACCATCACTACCTACTTACTGTAGGCATGCATCAGGCTACACCAGCATCTTTTTTTCCCCCCTCACAAAGAACAGCTCGTACAAACAGCATGCATCTAGAATGGCTCTCCTGTTCTGTTTGAAGCCTCTTTAATTAGACATCATTACATTCCCTTAGATTCAAATGTCATTTACGCATCAAAGCATAGGCCACAGCGCGTCAGGCCATTATGGCATGCATTACAAAAGCAGTAAATGTTAATATAAGACGAAGGGGCAAACAGCCAGGTCCTCTCTGTGTATGTCATTCAGGGGAAATAGGCCACTCTGGCATAGGCTAATCATATTGCAAGCAGCCGCTTTACACTGTAGGCCTATTCATTATTAACGCCACTATCAGCAGCAGTAGGCTACATATCCTCTGGAGACACTTCAGGACTCAATGTGCGTTATTTCTGTGACATCTCCTCATAATTTCCCATTCATGTCCCATATGTCAGGTCTTGTGTTATCTGTGTGTTCTCCTGTGCGTTATTATGATTTATGAATGTGTGTGAGGTGTCAGGCCTGCTGGTGTGTTTCACTACAGATCCTTTATCTTCACATTCTGCTAATTATATGTGTGTGGAAACAAGGAAACCGCAGCAATTATGCACACAGGGAGAAGGAGAGTGGGAGGATTCTTCACGTGTACATTTAACCGGTGATTATTAGGTTAGGTGGCTTTTCTGCCCCACTTTAATTACTTGACATGATCAATATAGAGCACAGGTAATCGATGACGGTGCCAGTCAGACCCACATGTGGGCCCAGATAGGACAGACAGACAGATAGACAGACAAAATGCCAAAATGGCTAATCAGGGAGAGTCATTCTATGAGAAGTGAAGAGGCAGGTAGCCAAGCATAGTCTCATCATCCATCCATCTATCCGTCTGTGTGTCCGTCCATCCGGCCACCCACCCAACCAGAGCCACTCAGCCGGCAAGTTTGCCAGTGGATTAGTCAGCCATGTCCTTAGCAGAGGATGCTGGGAAATCTGGGCTCATTCACAAGCTGTGCTACTGGGCACAATGCATCTACATTAGTCAGGATAATAATTTAAAAAAAAGTCTATAAAAGCTCTAGCTTGGTTGGCAAGAAACAGCCGCTGGTGGTGTCAGAAAAGGTTCAGAGGTAGGTTTGACGGCTACTTAACTTTGTAAAACTGTGTGTTAGTAGTAGCTTTGATTTCATAAGAACATTTGTTATCTGAATGGTTGCCACCACTAGGTCTTTCTGATAGCTAGTGACATTACCATTGTTGACATTTGTTTGTTTGATATTTGACTGTAGTTGGATGGACTGTCTGGAAAACTGCACATTTTCCTGATGTTCTATACTCATTTCATATTTTTATCCTTCTTATCCTCTCTGCTTCTGTTGTGTCTCTTTTCTGTAATAATTATTGTTTTATTTGGTCTGACTCTAATGGTTGGTTGCTGTTGTCTTGTGCAAAAGTAAATAGTAATTAATTCTTGGTATATTCAGTTGTTTGCCGTGTGCAACTTGGCTGTTAAATGATGATATTGTTGCTTCGCATTTGCTTCCATTTAGAATAAAATATGCAGTACAAATAAACTAATGCTTGATATGCTACAGTATTGAAAAAAAACAAAGAGAATATGTAGCTGTCAAATTTTAACAGGTGACCATTACAAGTCCAAATCTCTCAGAAACTGTTAAATGTCACTTAACTGAAGTTGTGTGACAATGCACACAGAAGTCTGAAAATAGAAACTGCCCGCAAGCAGCATTTGCATGATGAATTTTCCTCTGTCAGATGGATTATAAAAAGGTTGATGTCACCATTCTCAAGGACAGTAAAGTTTCTTTCAGTGTGGGACAGTTTGTTCTGGTGGAGGTGTATAAACAAAACATTGTTGTTCTGATCTGGCTCCATTTCTAATTATTAGTGCAATAAATAAACACCCATGCCAAAGCAGAAGGTGAACTGTAGGCATGGTTCAGTTTGTCCCCTGAAAACATGAACTGAATTTTTAGTTGAATGGATGTTTTCAACTATTCAGACACAGCTGTTCCAAAAGACACGACTAGATTCCATAATAAAAAATAAAAGCAACCAGAGGGCCTTTCTGCCTCTAATCCAAGGCCTGCTCTAATGTCTGACTGGCATTTATTGAGTACAGAGACTGCACTTTTAGGGTTAGCAGAGGACGCAGGACGGAGGTGTTAGTGAACACAAGGTCACTGGTTTCAGTCCCTGTGCTGGT
Organism: Siphamia tubifer; assembly: GCA_020466265.1. NCBI lineage: Eukaryota > Metazoa > Chordata > Actinopteri > Kurtiformes > Apogonidae > Siphamia > Siphamia tubifer. The sequence continues at coordinate 13,635,555 of CM035796.1, forward strand.
AGTGAACAAATCTACATTATCTATTCACTTTTGATTAATTTATTAGTATTTAATTTCACATTAATTACTACTGGTGCTATGAAGGATTTCACATGAATACAATTTACATTTTAAAGAACATTTTGAGAATCATGAAGGTTACTGGTAATTCCTCAACTGATTTGCACATACAAATGTTATTCCCTCATGGGATGGGAATAAGTTACTTTATAGTGTCTTATTCATCTCTAGAAGAAATGCATTAAATTACACATTAAATTACATTTCTGGCTTTAAATTTGTAGCTCTATCTTTCTTGGGTCCCATAAAAATTATCATTTATTTCCTCCATTACTCTCTGACTCTGTATTCTCAGTATTTATGATGAGGGTATTAAACAATTCAAAGATCTATATGTAGATGGTGTTTTTGAGAGCTTCGCCAACTCATCAACAAGGTATGATTTCCCTGCTACTCATTTGTTTCGTTATTTTCATATTCTGGATTTTGTTTCTAAATGTCTCTTTCATTTATCCTCTGCACCACCAAAACCGGTCTTGGGAAAGCTTGCTATTATTGTACATAGGAATGATTTCTAAAATATATTACTTCATTCTGGCATTAAACAGACAGTCAGATACCAAAATGAAGAATATATGGGAAAGTGAATTGTGAATACAATTAAGTGAAGACGTCTGGGAAGATGCTAAAGTCTTCCACTTCTTGTGCTTGTCTCAGACTTATTCAATTTAAATGACATTTCTGGTAATTACTGATGGATAGCTTCTCAGGTTTCTGTTTTAGCACGATTCATTAAATTATGCATTTCATTTGTTGATTTTAAATTGTCAATCAACATATAACTATTTTTATTATTAATTTTCTTTCTTTTTTTATCTATTGTTAATTTTAGATATGTGATTATAGTTGGCGATACAAAGCACGGTAAAGAAAAGATAAAAAAAAAAACCAAAAATATGTAAAACCAAAAAAAACATTGCTTAATCAAAGGACTTTCGTGACTACATCTAGTTGGGATGTAAATTGTATATATTCTTTGTAGGAAAAGTCCTGGGCTTTGTAAATCTTCCAACTAAACCACTCACTAGTGCAGGGATGCTCAGTCCTGGTCGTAGAGAGTTTCTATCCTGCATGTTTTAGATATATTCCTCTTCCAACACACCTGACTGTCATTATCAGGCTTCTGCAGAGCTTGATGAGAGGTTTATCATTTCAATCAGGTGTGTTGGAAGGAGGATACATCTAAAACAGGAGTGTCAAACTCATTTCAGTTCAGGGGCCACATTAAGCCAAAATTGATCTGCAGAGGCCCGGACCAGTGAAATAACAACATAATATTATAAAAAATAGTGTCAACTCCAAACTTTCCTCTACGTTTTAGCGTGAAAAAAGTAATATTATCAGATGAAAATGTTTACATCCTTTAAAATAATGTGAATAACACGAACAAAACTGAAATTTCTTAAGAAAATTATGCGCAGTTTTAACAATATTGTGTTTCAGTTTAGCATTTACACATGTCAATTAAGACTTACAGATCACAATAGTTCCAACAAATACATAAAACATTCAATAACAGGACATTTCAAAATGTTCATATTAGTTCAGTTTACTTGTATTTTTGTGAAATTATAATTTTAGTGTAAATACAATAAAATAACATGGAACATTTTTATATTTACAAAGAGAAATATTTGGAGTTTTGAGTATTTATACCTTACTATGAGAGTATTTTACTCATCTGTTCCACTGCAGATTAAATTGGACTGTATGTGGAACCTGTACTAAAATGATTTATATCTTCAGTGTCATTTTTGCATTTCACAAACTCATCTCAGGGGCCAGACTGGACCCTTTGGAGGGCCAGATTTGGCCCCTGGACCACATGTTTGACACCTCTAATCTAAAACATACAGGATAGTAGCTCTCAAGGACCAGGATTGAGCACCCCTGCACTAGTGGATCAAATTATATTGACATTGTAAATGGTTTGCAATATATATATATATATATATATATATATATATATATATATATATGTGTGTGTGTGTGTGTGTGTGTGTGTGTGTAAAATACTGTTAAAATTTGCCTTCTTTGGCCTGTGTTGTGACATAATGAAGGTGTGCATCATCGCCCTCACCAGGAATCGCACAGCAGAATCAACGTGGGTAATGGCACTGGCTTATAGGAACACATTATAATGAAACTGAGGTGATTTACAAAAAGGAGCCTATCAGTGAGGATCCAAATCATTTCCCCTAAAGCTGAATTCAGAATCACTTTTACTGTTTAATTTACAAAGAAAAAAAAAGAGAAAACCTTTCATCCTGCCCTTGGTTTTGGATCCTTTAAAATGAGAAGTCTGAAAAATGCAGAGGTCATTTCTTTCCAAACATTTCTCCATCGATCCACCTGTATTGGACAAAGACAGACGTTGGACATTTTTCTAAAAGCAATGTGTAATAAATCAAGGCCATTGAGGAGCGAGCTCACCGGGGTCTCAAAGGCATGTTTTTTTATTGTGTCATGACCTTGACTGACTGGTTGGTGACATAAATGGCCAATGCTGATTATTTACCACCCATAGCAAATGATGAGCATGACAGACAGAGTAATGGGATTTCACTGGGCAGTATTCTGCATGGCTGAGATAGTAAAGAGCCGCGATAGAAAGCAGATTCATCAAATGTGGAATACTAATCAAGTCCAAAAATGACCTTCTGCCCTGAAAGCGGTAAACAGTCTTTCTCTGCATATGTTTCGTGGGTTGTGTCAGAGCTGTAACAGTGACGCAGCCTCGTGGAGATGTTTGTAAAAGTGCCAGAATGCATTAAGAATAATCATAGGTTTTTTTGTCCTTGGAGCACTGGCAATGTACTTGGAGATGAATTGAATAAAAGAAAATGGAGTTGATAAACTAACATGCGGAGAAAATATATATATATAAAAACAACAAGGCTTTGAGTCATAAGCTGACAGAGCTTTAACAAAGGGTGAATAGCTGCTCCTGTACGCTTGTACTTGTTCCCACTTGGGTGTGCTAAGATGATGACCTTACTATTCAGTGCAATTTCAAGCCCATTACTAAAGTGAAGAAGAAAGTTTTTTGGATTATATTGTACGGTATGTCTCTTGCTCTAATTTTATTTCTGGATCTCATGTATTTGAAGTGTTTATAGATAGGTTTACAGCGGCACATTTCTTATCCAAAACTGGCCTCGTATTTCATCTTAACCAGGCACTAAAAGACCTGATCTTTACCATGTCGTCATCGTACTCGCTACATAAATGTTTACATGTTTTTATTACTATAAATCTTCTAATTGTGTTATAGATGTATATTACAGTATTTCCTACACAGACTTCTGCTTATCAATAATCCTGAGTGGCAATCGAGCAGTCGATATTTCATCACATCCCTACAGCTCTCTACACTGTCATATGTCGATGCAGCAGACCTGGCTGATGTATTATTACCCACGAGGGATACACAGAGGTGGATACTGCTTGGAGAGATTTGACGGAAAAGGCTCTATCATTTAAATGTAAATGTAGGAACACTTTGCAATCATTCGGTTAAAAGTAAAATAAAATGGTTTAAAGATGCGTATGGAGTGTCCACCTCACTGCTGTGTTTGTTTGGCGTGCATTAACTTTTTGACAGTAAACATTAATTAGGTGAAATCAATCTGGATGCATTAATTATTGAGCTGGGAGGAAATTTACCAACAAAGCATCAGTCAGAATATGACTACAGGCGACGCTGGTAGTTATTAATTTAATTGGAAACAGGTACTTGACAAAATGGTTATGGCCATTTTTATGAACTTTGCTGGTAAACTCAACTGTGTGTTAAGACTTTTGTACACTGAAAAAAAGTAAAAGATTGAATCAACTTAAAAATTCTTCTTCAGTAGGTCACACATGAGAGCATCAAGTTGAGTTAATCAAATTAAATTAAGTTAAAATAAATTAAAATAACTCTAATCCAATTTGGTTCACTCAGATTTTTTGTGTGACCATAAAAAGTTACAATTATGAGATGAAAAGTCAAAATTATGAGATAAATAGTCGAAATTATGAGATAAAAATTTGAAATTATGAGATAAAAAGTCAAAATCATGAGATAAAAAAATCTAAATTATGAAATAAAAAGTAAAAATTATGAGATAAAAAGGCACAATTCTGAGATAAAAAGTAAAAATTATGAGATAAGTAAAAATTATGAGATATAAAGTCAAAAATTATGAGATAAAAAGTCAAAAATTATGAGATAAAAAGTCAAAAATATGAGATAAGTAAAAATCATGAGATATAAAGTCAAAATCATGAGATAAAAAGGCTACATTTTTATGCTAGCTGGAGTCATTTCCTTTGTCCAGTTGGAGTAAAAGCAGACAGGATATGCCTCCAGTCTACACTCAGATGGAGTTTTTACAACCTTAAATATCAAGAACAGCTGTTGGTTTGGCTTTGGTCAAAACATGTTGACAGAGTCTGAAGGTGGTAAATTATGATTTTGCGTTCAACATGTTGAATGTTTGGAGCTGAAAGTGACCATATTTGGACTAAAGGGCTGGATCTACAGGATCCCAACAGGTCATGGGGTTAACATCATCAAGCATTGAATAACAAAGTCTGATTCTTAATACATGTTCTTGTCTGTTCTTCTGTTCTCATGATCTAGTGAAACGCAGAGACAATGCAGAGTCCTGTTCTAGTTGAAAGTTTGCACAGACCAAGAATACATGGAATAACTGGATGTTGTTCTTGTCAGCTAGCTTAATCCAAAGATGCACTGATTGGTGACTCATGTAGACTTGGCTTCAAAATATCCCAAGATGCACTTGGGTGATTAAAAAAAAAAATCGTAAGTTTTTACGTTAAAGAAGTTAAAATCCTTTAAAATTTAAAGTAGATGAGACCAGTAAAATACCACTATAATAGCCTATAAATAAAATGCTAAAAACATATCTGGTTTGTCATGTGCCCTGAATCACACACATGTTGTACCTCATAATAAATTATAATTATTAATGTGTGTTTCAACTGCATCTGTTAACCAACGGCTGATTAATTTGTGAGTAAAACCCGTTAATAATTTGGACTACACGCCTGACGTCACCACAGACTCCACACCACAGCTGAGCAGAGTGTGACGTCACATATGTGACACATTGTAGTCTCTTAATAAGCCCACATCAAACCTAACGTCACATTTGTTTGTCATATGTGAATTTCAGAGCACTTGTCAAATGGAATCATAATTTAGCTTGACTCGCTCCATTCACTCCCATTCAAATTTTAAGCAATTTAAAGTTAAACACCCATGGACTGGAAGTAGAAGGGCGTGACTTAGCCTCCCCATTGGCATTGATACTATTTATAAGTTTCTGTCCTATTTTTTTAACTATATTGTCACTTTATATCATATTAGTTTGCATGTGGCTCAAAACTAAAATGGGTTTGACACCCCTGGTCTAAATAGTTGAACCTGCTGAACACAGTGGAGCTATTTGTCAGAAGAAATGTGTCCATTAGAATAAAAAGGTACATCACAGATGCCAATGGCCATTAAATGTTTAACCCAAGATGTTATTTATGGAGAAAAAACTTAAAGATAGACCTCAAGGTCATTTCCAATGGCAACTAATGACAAAAGAAGGAGTTGTGGAAAAACATTTTATATTGTTAGAGAGTTTAATGGAAGTCTAAAGAATAGCCAGGATGTTATAGAGCCAGAGTGATTTTACAAATTCAAGATACTTTAGAAGCTCTTTCCTTTTGGACTCGAGTTCATTGACGTTTGTGTCTTAATAGTTCACCATGTGACTTAGTGACGTCTGCTGCTAAATACAAAGATCCCTCATTAAAGCCACTTTTTGTCCATTCTGGGTTTTTAGGTTAAGAGCATATTAACTCTTGCTCTTTGCAGGTGCAGTGATACAATTTAACCCTTAAAAACCCAAACCATCTACTGATCTAAACTACTTAATAACTTCTGAAGCACTAAACCTACTAATATCTGTAAATAATTGGTGTAAAACACAGTTTGTCATTGTTTCATGGTCATCAGATATGAGTCATTTGGATGTTCAGTGGCTCTGGAGGGAATGTAGAAACATGGTCGTCTTCTATAACATCAATTCACCATTAAAACCCATGGAGTTTTATCAATGAGAGGGTTTATGTTCAGTTAATGATATATTTTGTTGAAAAAGTTGTTTTTTTTTGCATTTTTCTCTGTTTTAAATATAATAACCTGCAACTTTAACCTGAGCTTTAATGAACATCTACATGATCAGTGAAATAAATGTAGGAAAATACCTGATACTGAAGAAAAACCCAGGAAATACAGACAATAATATTAGAATAGATGGTGATAAATCACTTTAAGGAAGGTTAGATATAGACAAAAATGTATTTGCGAACATAAACAAAAGTAACACTGGGTCCTTATGGGTTAACACTATAAAAGCATATACAATTTATTCTGCACGGTTGCTAGGGTTTGTCTTTTAACCCTTTAACTCCTGAGACTTTAGCATTTCCATATTTAAAAAAAGCAATAAAATGAAGAAAAACAGCCAACGTGATCAATCAAAATTAACAAAAAAAAGAATAAACCAACAAAAATAATAAGTAACATGAACAACGTAAGACACAAAAAATCTCAATATAAAAAACAAATGTAGAAAAATAAATGAAATAAGCAATAAAATGAACAAAAGACTAATAAATATTTACAAAATCACAAATAATATGAAACAATTTGCAGAACAATTAAGTAAAAAAAAAAGAAAGAACTTATATTGTAATTTGGTTCCAATAATTTTAGTTTTCTTTTTTTCTAAATCAGTTGCTTTTTGACATCTGTTTATTACCATAGCTCAGTTCCATGAACAAAACACAGTAAAAACACAGATTAAAAAACATATATATATTTATGAATATTTAAACTAAACAATCCATTCAGAATGCGCCCATGCTGACGCATCAGTGATTGATGTAGTTTAGTTGTGTTTTTTTTATTTATTAGATTTTTTTTTTGCCATTTTTCCATCCTATTATTTTCTTATTACTGGCACCTAAGAACACTTTTTTTTTCTGCATGTGCTACATTGAATGAATCATAATAAATTAACCTTGAACTGTGCTACAAAATGTTAAAAACATTATGAGCTACTACAAAAAAAATCAAAACTTTGAAGACCCCGGGAATTGCAAAAAGTTCCTCCTAGAAATAGACAAGTCTTATTTCACACAAATGAAGGCATTGTTATAAATATTATCTTTCATTTCATTGATTTATGTTTTACACTGTGAATATTTAACACAAAGTCATTTTTCACAAATAATGCACCGAGAGACCACATGTCATGATGCTAATGCGGTAAAGTCTGACTGCAGCTGGTTCAGACTAGTACTAAATCAAGTCATAAATAGCTTAGCAATATTTTTCCGCTCATTATTTTCTGTTGCCATTACTGTGGAGGGTTTTCGCACTGAAAAAAAAAAAAAAAAACATAAAATAAAGTAAAGATGAACAGGTTTTAAAGCGTTAGTTGTGGTGAATTGCTGTTGCTCTGGCTGCCTTTGACATGCATTAAACATTTAACCGTGGTATCAGCTGGGACTCTTTGGTATGCAGCATTTCAGTGGGTGCGGAGAACATCACAGAGCTTTCAAATAAAGCCTGATAACCTCTGATCCAAACGGAGGATTGGCCTCAGAAACCAAAGTGCTTGAAGTTTTCATCTGTAACTCAGCACAAAAAAAAAAATAAAATAAAATAAAATAACCTCCCTCTCTTGCTCACAGTCTGTCTGTCTCTTTGAACGCAAATTTGCTTCCACTAACTCCTCCAGTGATTTCTCTTTACTGCATCACCGCCTTTTTAATTTCACTCCTTGGTTGTTGTTTAACCAAGTATGGAGTTAAATTAAGTATAAAACACTATGGCTTTTGTTGGTTTTATTCTCATGTTTTGTTGAGAAATAGTTCAATCCTTCGCTAAACATATTGCAAACAATCCTCCTACTGCTGCTTTAAGAGTCTTATTGAGAAACTTTAAACCTGAAAAATTTACTTTCCATTCATTTTCTAAATTAGATGGAAACAATTAACTCCTAGAAAGCCATGAAATCATTATAGAGTTGGTATTTTTTGGAGTAATGACAGTGCACAAAGTGATTCTGATTCAATTAAAATCCACATAGGCAGAATTTTTTTTGGAAGATTTCCGATTTATTCCCTTACTGTAATCCATGTGAACATTCCTGAATAATATCAGAATGAATAATGACACATCAAATATGGAAGATTTACAAATTTGCATTATAATAAAGAAACATGTGGCTGTCATTTAAATCCTGGTTCTTTTCAGAAAGAGTTTGTAATTCTTTGAGATTATATACATGCCAAACATACTTGGCGATCACATACTTACAGTACTTAACATTTTGATCTTGCAGACAAATTTGGAAAGAATTTAGGGCATTGACATGTTTGACCTTGGAAACAGCAGGTTGCAAAATCATGAGTGGAGTAGTGGAGTTTTTAGTTTTGTCAACTTTGTCAACTATTATTTCTAACATGAAGTTGTTTGTCTTTTAGCACTTTAGTGTCCATAATTTTGGACAAATAATTTTTTTCTACTTTTTCAATGGTATGAAACAGTTTAACCACCTGTTTATAGTAAGTGTGAGTTAAAAAAGGTGTAGAATATTGTGTGGATGTAAAAATGACTAATGACAGCAACAGAAAATAATACAATAATATCATATTTCCTACTGGTAATTGTTATTATTATATTGTATTTATCATTTCTTTTATTTTGATACTTGTTTGGACAAGTTTTGTGTTGCCAAATTATGTTCTTGATAGAAAGGCACATCTCAGAAAAAGTCATTTTTGTTATGGTCTATGTGTCTGAAAAATGTCACTTGAATGTCAGATGCTTCCACGATTTACTTTGGTGACTGAGATGAAAGAATCAGTTGAAATCTGTAAATCAATTCATGTTTAGCAGAATGGGACAAGAACTGAGCAAAAGGGGTGTGACAGTGGAGATACCATGTGACCCAAAACAGGAAGTCACTCTAGTAGTAAAGTCCACTCTTCTTTACTACTTTTAGGAGAATGTTGGTTTATCTAAGTTAAAGGTCAAGGCTGTTAAATATTATCAAAGTTCCATTTGATAGCATTTTGTATGAATGTAAAATCTTATTTTGTGAATCACAAAACCATGAACGTGTACCTTTGTTGGCATATTTCAGGATCAGTAGGTGTCAATAACTGCTTTTATAGTGTTTTATTCCCCCTTAATCATTACATTTTCTGAATTCATTAGGGTCACGGGGGTCACTGGGGGCCTAATCCAGCTACAATGGATGAAGACGGGGTACACCCTGTATGATTCGTCAGTTCATCTCAGGGCTGAACATATATAGACAAACAATCACTCTCATATTCACACCTATGGGCAATTTAAATTAACCAATGTTAACCATGTGTTTGGATGGTGGGAGGAAACCAGAGTACTCAGAGAGACATGCAAACTCCACACAGAAAGGTCCCACCAACTGATGATGGAATTGAACCCCAGACCTTCTTGCTCTGAAGCACAAGTGCTAACCGCTGCACCACTTTGTCACTCTTCATTGTCTCTTTAAAATGTAAAATGTAATAAAAAAAATATCATGTTGTGGGGAATTCAGCTACCTTTGTTGAGGTTTGTGATCTCATTACATCTAGGATTTATTCATTTTCTTTGTAAATTTTAATAAGGAAACTTTATCGTTTCAAAATGTCCTCCTGTTTTTTAGTTATTCTGGCTCATGTTTTTGGATCTGTGATATATTTATCGAACGCAAAAAAACAGTCATATGGCAGAATTCATCATTAATCTCACCTAACATTGTTTGGGAGAGATTATTGTAATCACTGTGTGTCTGTCTGTGTGTCCACAGAGACACATCATGCTATAACTCATTGAATACTTGACATATGACCATTAAATTACATGGGCATATACATATAGCTAATGCGCATCAGATGCAATGATCCATTTGAGTAAAGGTTAAAGGTCAAAATCACATTATTGATTATAACTCAAGAATGGAGGGTCACAGAACTTTCAGATTGGTACCAAACGACACAGAATGAAGATTTTTACAATTCTTATAATTAGTGTTGTCACCTATGAACAATAGGTTTTGAGGTCTCTGGAGGTCAAAGGTGACATATCATGCTATAAGTTCATAAATACTGGATATATTATCATAATATTACACGCACTGAAACATATATACAACAAAATTATCAATATTTCAAAAGGTCAAATGTCAAGGTTGCGTTTAGCAGAAAGGTCAAAATCACATTATTGGCTCTAATTCAAGAATGGGTTGTCATAGAAACTTGAGATTGGCACAAAATTAGGCATTCTCTGAATAATTGTTATAAAGAGTGCTCTTTCTTTACTTTTAACTCTCTTAAACGTGATTTTTAGAGGATAAACACAGGTTCAGCCTAGGTTTTAGTTTATACACAGATGCCCTGGGTTCATTATCACTCAATAATTGTAACAGATTTACCTCTTACATTATGCGTCTCGAATTGATTATCTTGCAACAGGACTGACCTTGTAACACACCCTTCCATCACCACAGCTGAGAGTGTATTGACATTTTGGTCATGAGGGTACTGTAAGTAGCAATGTCAAATTACAGCAGCAAAATTGATTTTATTACACAGTACCCTTCATTCTGATTTATCTATCTATACACTCTCTATCATCACATAATCATTTTCCATTGATTTGTATGCTGATATTGAGTTGGTCAGAATTAATGCACCAGTCAATATCAAAGCATTCATTGTGGCCATTCTCTCATTCAATCAATTATTAATAACCAAGTCTGTGAGCTCTCCAGTGATATAAATTAGGATTTTGACAGGTGAGCAATGCTGTTTACTGATCAAACCTCTTGACTTACAAACCTGTTTCTACAATCTCACAATAAGACTATATTGAGAATTCATTTTGATCATATAGTTTTTCCTGCTTCTACTGATTCTTTGGCTTTTTTTTTCTGTTACCTACAGACCTGATCCACTGCACCAATGAGCTGAACGTCAGCATCCCCCATCTGGCGGACACACTCCTGGAGCGAACGGCTACCAACAGCTGGATTGTGGTTTTCAAAGCCCTCATCACCACACACCACCTCATGATGTATGGCAACGAGGTGAGCCGACCAAGACAGGTTGTTTTTAACCCTTGTATTATGTTGAAAATTAATGACATTGATAATAGGGGTGGGAGAAAAAAATGGATTCACATATGTATCTGGATTTGAAATCGAGTATTTTTGTTAAAAAATCGACCCCCCCCCCACATATTTACATGGGGGGGGGGGATTACCGCTTGTAAAGACCGTAGACGAGTGTATGAGTCACTTAGATGAGTCATGGAATACACAGAAATCACTTCATGGAAGGCACACAGACGACAGCTAGCTTATTATCTATTAGCTTCAGCAACACAGTTAAACAGCATTAACACTATGCTAATATCTATTCCAACTGTATTGTGTTATTAATATCATTTTGTGGTATTTACACACAGTAATAAACCAGGAGTATATGAATTAGAGTTGGGAAAAAGAGGATGAGATGGCAATCTTGGAACAATTACTTAGGAACAACACTGGTTAATTCTACACAGTGTGGTGCGTTCAGGGCCCTTGTTACATCTGTGGTGTGTTCAACAGTTCAGGATTTCTGAAAACTTTGAGAAAACGAGTCCTTTCTGGATAAATATAGTTAAACAATCAACAACAATTAAAGTGTGTGGGCTTTCTAACAGAAGGGAAGAGCAGAGCTGGACATGTACACTTTAAAGTACACTTTATTATGAAGTGTGTTCATTTAAAGGCTCCTATTTGTGTTGTGTGCAGATAAATATCACAGTTTACTGCCCAAAGTCTGGTTCAAATATATTACTGCTGAATAAATCTTAACTGATTCACATACCATGTGCATTTTTTGGGGAATTATGGCTCCTGATATGATCTGTAGGCATCATCATTCAGCTTTTTCACCTGGTATCGTGTTAAAAAGGCAAGCGAAAATCGGAAAAACCTGGAATATCAAATAATTGCAATTTAAATCGAATCAGCACCCAAAAAATCATAAAAGAATCGAATCAGCATCAAAGCATATCGTCCCAGCCCTAATTGATTATCTTGTGAGTCATTTTGACCCATACTGTATAAATCCACTCAAAACAGTAATAAATAAATAAACAGATTAAACCAATAACGACTTTATTTTACATGACATAAATATTTAGAAAAGAGACATAATTTTTTTTTTATTTCAACATTGTTATAAACAACTATTTTCTTTAAGTTTTTCCCTCTTCATAAACATATTTTCTAAAAAAAATGTAATTCTTTTCCTCTTTGTTTTTACACCTGTGTCCACTGGATCCTCCTCCAGGTAGCTTTCCAGTTTACACATGCTTATTCAGAAAAACAATCAAAATACTAATAACTGGGTAAACAAAATAAAGTACATCGTAAAGACATGTTTATTTTGGATCTGAACAACTAATTACCTACATTAAAGTGTCTGGGTCATAATGATCCACAGCATTATCTTTGTGTACAAACTCTGCACATACGTTCCATTACACATCACAGTTTTCAGATTTTACTCAACAGTTCATGACTCTAGATGAGGAAAAGTCACAACATTTCATGAACAAAAAGAAATGATAACCAGTACTTTGATCAACACAAAAACTGAAATGGGTCAAATTGACCCTTAACATAATACAAGGGTTAATTATCTTTACAGGCAAAGTACTGTTGTGCTAAAATAATCAAATCTGCCTCAGTTACCCACAGAGATATTGTCATTACACTGAAATAACAAAACTACAGGTGTTAGTGAAAGTGTATGTTTGGCAGTCGGCTGGCTCATACTATCCAGAGGCTGACATTTCCCTCCATAACCCTTAAAAAAAATGTGTTTGAAGCCATATCGTCCATGTGTTCGACAGTGTCTGATGAAGTACCCCGCTGACATTTCAATGGTCTGTGTGACGAATCATCTCGGTCCTCTGCTCACATTAGGAGAACCACAATAAAACATCAAACATGGTAAATGATGAGCACCGCAGGACAGAAAGGAGCGACATGGCAGCGATTATCACAGACATGTTGGCCCACTCAAACTGTACAATTAACAAAGCTTTCAGGGTCACTCATAGTAACAGTTTTCTATATACACTGCTGAGCCAAATAAAAAAAAGGATGCACTATTTCACTGCACCACCATTGGTTTGGATTACAGGAGACCTTTTCTTGAACTTTTTTTTGGCCACATAATTCTTATATAGTGTCACAATAAGGTTCTTCATATTTTCCCATCTATAGTTGCATTAATTTTTGATTATTGATGATCGAGATTCAGACCACTGCATCATCCCAAGTTAGAGTCTGGACTTTTTTCAGGCCAATTCATGTGTGAAAACAAGTATTCAGAGAATGCTTCATTTTGCCCCTATTTTGTATCATCTCAAGTTTCTATGACAACCCGTTCTTGAATTAGAGCCAATAATGTGATTTTGACCATTGTGCTAAATGAGACCTTGACCTTTCACCTTTTGAAATATTGATAATTTTGTTATATGTATATATGCATCAGTGTGTGTAATAATATGATAATATTTTCAGTATTAATTAAGTTATAGCGTGATATGTCTATGCTTGACACACACAAACAGTGTGGCAAAGTTCATTTTGCAACATGTCATCTTTAACCTCCAGAGATCTCAAAAACTGTTGGTCGTAGGTGATAATACCAAATATGAGAAATGTAGAAATCTTCATTCCGCATCGTTTGGATCCTCTGTTTTTGAGTTATAACCGATAATGTGATTTTGACCTTTTAGTTAATTGTGACCTTGACCTTTGACCTGTACTCAAATGGATCATTGCATCTGACACACATTAGCTATATGTATATGCACATGTAATTTAATGGTGATATCTCAATTATTCATTGAGTTATAGCACGATATGTCTCTGTGGACACACACACACACACACACACACAGATACACACAGACAGACACACACAAAGTGATTACAATAATCTCACCCAACCAATGTTGGGCGGGATTAATGACGTCTCATGTTCTCAGAAGTATTTTGTTACAAAACTGATCAATCCTGGAGATGTCCAATCTTTTAAACATTACAGACATGAGAGGACACTTACTGCATCAGTCAGATTAAATAACTTGTTCCAGCTGAAACATTAACCACTGCAGTATTAACCCATGGAAGGATCTGAACTATTTGTAAGTCTCCTGTAATCAAAACCAAAGGTGGTGCTGTGAAATTTAGCATGTGCAACTTTTTTATTTGCCTAGGGAGTTTATCATCTGAGAAAAACAATGCTTCAAATTAAAGTAGCTTTGAATGATAATTTGTTGGATTAAATTAACTTGTTACAACTGAAATATTAACCACTGCAGTAAAAAAAAAAAAAAAAAAAATCCTGTCAAGTAAGACTGAATGATATGGCTTAAAAAAAATGACAGATGCACTATAGTGTCAAAAGTATTTGCTCACTTCACTGCATATGAACTTAAGTGACATCCCATTCTTAAACCCTAAACTTTAATCTGATGTTTGTTCACCTTTTGCAGCTCTAACAGCTTCAACTCTTTTGGGTAGGTTTGCTACAAGGTTTAGGAGTGTGTTTATGGAAATTTTTGATCGTTCCTCCAGAAGCATATTTGTGAGATCACACACTGGCATTGAACAGAAGGCCTGGGTCTCAGTCTGTGCTCTAATTCATCCTAAACTTATTCTATCAGGTTGGGGTCAGGCCAGTCATGTTCATCCAAACCAAACTCTCATCAATATCTTTATGTACCTTGCTTTGTGCAGAGGTGCACAGTCATGTTGGAAGAGGAAGAGGTCATCTCCAAACTGTAGCTACAAAATTGGGAGCATAAAAATCTCCAAAATGTGTTGTTTTATGTTAGTTTATTTGCACATATAAAAATACAGAAGGTAAAAATCAGGGCTGTAGTCAAGATCACCTTTTTTGAGTCCAAGAAGGGTTGGTGGTTCAAATCCCACTCTGTACTAGTCGGTCTGTTGTGTCCTTGGGCAAGACACTTCACCCTCCTTGCCTCCAGTGCCACTCACACTGGTATATGAAGGTTTGGTGGTGGTCAGAGGGGCTGCCACACTTCTGTCAGTCTGCCCCAGGATAGCTGTAGCTACATAATATGTAGTTTACCACCACCAGAGGGTGCATGTGAGAGTGAATGAATAATGAGTCACTAATGTGAGGCGCTTTGAGTGGCCAAAAAAAGCACTATATAAATCCAATCCATTATTATTATTATTTGTAACAAGGAAGATGCAGGAAATATGAACAGAATTGAAACACAAAAAAATCAAACTAAACAGTTTCTGCAGGTAAAATCAGTAGTTAGTGTGATGGGACCTCCATTTGGATTCAGTAAATCTTCAACACTCTTAGGTAGACTGTCTGAATATTTTCTTCAATAATCCTGTGTTACATTATACACCTTCAGAATGTCCCAGAAGCATGTATTGGTATTTTATCCGTTTCTCTGTCCAGATGAAACCAAATTATTCTACAGTATTCTTTTATTTTCTGAAATGCATGACCACATTTTATAATATTTGTCAGTCTTTGTATTAATATCTGTTATATACAGCAAATTTGTAGACAGTATTAAAAATGTAGAAAAAAATATTTTCGGAAAAAGACATTCTGAAGGTGTTCAATATAATAGAAGATTATACTAAAGAGTGGAGGATTTACTGAATCTATATGGAGCTCTCACTAAATGTTGACGCTGTGTGTTTCAATACTGTGCACATTTCTTGCATATTCCTTGTTAGATATAAGAACACACACCCATTACAACCATACAAAAACAACAAAGCTAAAGGCTGCCTAAGACTTTTGCAGAGTACTGTTTGTATTTAAACCTCCTGGGACCCAGCAATGCATTTTTGTTCTCTGTAGTGGGCACAAGTTTCATAGCTTTATCTAAAAAAATAAATAAATAAAAACACTTCACTGCAAAGAGCATTGTATTAAATAAAAACCTAATATATATATATATATATATATATATATATATATATATATATATATATATATATATATATATATATATATATATATATATATATATATATATAGTATATATTTGAAAAACTGGCATCATACGGTTTCCAGTCAAGGCAGTTATGTAATGTAAAAAAAATACTTTCTGGGTCTCAAGAGGTTAAATAAAGGAAGATTAGTAAGTTTGATATATTGTGAATGTTAGTGGAGTTTTTATTTGGCGCAAGAAAGGTCCCCAGAGCAAGCACAATGTCTCAATTTTACACTTACACCATTTTTCACATCGTTCAGAATAAAACTTGAATTGACTGTCCACAATTACAGAACATATTCAGAGGAAAAATTAGTTTTTTAATGAGCGCTTTACTGACTATGAGTGCAAAATGCATGTTTCTTGTTATGTAAAATCACACATATAAGATAAGATAAGATAAGATAAGATAAGATAAGATAAGATAAGATAAGATAAGATAAGATAAGATAAGATAAGATAAGATAAGATAAGATAAGATAAGATAAGATAAGATAAGATAAGATAAGATAAGATAAGATAAGATAAGATAAGATAAGATAAGATAAGCACTGAGTTCCACTGAGGCAGATCAAGCCCCAGGTGTCAACATTAATTAACTCCAAAATTAATTGGACCATAAAAACCTATATATAGCATTGGATTCACATTAATATTATCTACATTGTGGAGTTATATATGCATACGCTGAAACTGGCCCTAGCTCACAATGATAAAAGAAGGAATACTGGATAATGACCAAAACTGATCAATTCATTCCTTGTGCCAGTATTAATATTTCCTTAAAATTGTATTAAAAATCTTTCCACATTTTGAGTTATCTTGGTAACAGACAAACAAACCAACATACAAACAAACACCAATGAAAACCTAAGCTCCTTGGTAGAGATGAAAAGATAAAATGAGATGAGACAACAAAAAAATTGATGAGATGAGCCTTCATTTTCCAACAATGAGTAAATATATTTTGCAGCAGCAGTACAGTACAGAGCAGAATAAAGAGAATTTGCAACAAACAATAGATAAAATAAGGGAGAGAAAAAATTTAAGTAGTGAATATAAAATAATATCAGTCGGTTATATATATCATGTATGGAAAGAGTGGATATGAATGAGTAATAACCAGAGGATAGTTCTGCTTTATATGTTCATTTATGTTCATTTATGACTGTATATAGGTTGATGAGTGCAGCTCAGACTCAGCAAAAGCTCACAAAGCTGCAGCTCTGGACTTTCACTCATCAGCTGAACTGCACACACACACACACACACACACACACACACACACACACACACACACACACACACACACACATGCGCGTTTCCAGTGAGGGGTTAACCCTCATGGGGACCTGAATTTTGGTTCCCATGGTGTCAGAGGTTCCCATGGCATGACTGTGTAAACATATCAATGTCCCCAGAAAGATAGGAATACAAAAACACACACACTGTCTACCTGTGCAGACATGAGTTGATATTGTCAGGCAACGACATCAAATAATCACTAATTCTGTTCTCTCCTCTTTTTCTGTCAGAGATTGATGCAGTACCTCGCCTCCAGAAACACGCTCTTCAACCTCAACAACTTTCTAGATAAGGCTGCACTACAAGGTGATTTAATGCCATTTGGCTGTTTGTAAACTCAGCACTACTGTACGTCTTGCACAATGACTTTCTGTCGGACTCTACTTGGCTCTGTTACACTATCAATAAGCCTATTTCACAATTTTAAAAGAATGCTACAGTCCCGAGAGTAAAGCTAAAGACAAATTCACTGTGTGTTTTTGTTCAACAAAATGCTAAATGTTTCTGAATGTTGAAAAAAAAGGTAGAAATTAATTCTACAGTGAGCTGGAGCAGATGTCATGCAACACATCAGGAAAAGTGGATTTGTATACTTCATGTGAAAAGGATTACAGCATGTTAACCGGATTTGAAAATAGATTAATATAATCACCTCTAACTGCAGCGCCCCCTGTCTACTTTACAGGATATAACATGTCAACCTTCATCAGACGCTACAGCCGCTACCTGAATGAAAAAGCCATGTCATACAGATTAGCAGCCGTGGACTTCACCAAGATGAAGAGAGGGTAATATACTCTCACAGAAAATAAAGAAAATGCACACACACACACACACACACACACACACACACACACACACACACACACACACACACACACACACACACACACACACACACACACACACTTTCTATTTGTTATATAAGTAACAGTTTATAATACATACACACATTCGACTATGTATTAACCACTTGTTACCCCATGTGTAAATGGTTTGTTCATAATGTATTAACTAAGAATGGGCGGTATAATCAAAAATGTATATCCTGGTATAATTTGAGCCACTGATGGTATACGGTATATCACGGTATAGTACTTTTGTAGGATACTATATGTAAATAATAAATAAACCATAAATGACACCACAACAGTTTGTTAGTGGTCATATATTACCAAGTGCAGTCTTTCATATTTGTCCAGACTTTCTTCATATTCATAGCACAACACATCTCAATGGTAGCAATCAATATAGCAGCGCTTAGCATGCTAACGTTAGCGACATCACTAATCAAATAGTTTGTAACTGTGAACGGGTATTTTAGTTGCTAACACCAGCCAGATATACTATGACCAATAGTAACTCAATTGGATATAGTAACATACAGTTATTAAGGCTGGTGCAGTGTGTTAAATTTAAGGCAGTGTTAACGTTTAGCACAATTGTTTCGTTGTCATCATAAACTCTATAGCTGTCATGACTTTGGCTGTTAGCTTGTTAGCTCACTTTTCAGACACTGTGTAAATTAAATTGTAGAGTCCTGAATCGAAATATGTTGGCATCACATACCATTATAACCAATAGTACACTACATAAACTATATGTTTTATATTTGGAGCTTATTTAAACAAAATGCTTTTGCTAAC
Organism: Siphamia tubifer; assembly: GCA_020466265.1. Taxonomy (NCBI): domain Eukaryota; kingdom Metazoa; phylum Chordata; class Actinopteri; order Kurtiformes; family Apogonidae; genus Siphamia; species Siphamia tubifer. The sequence continues at coordinate 13,654,731 of CM035796.1, forward strand.
ACAGCATCTTGGAAGACTGTGGTGCTAGCTGCTTCTTAGAGGCAGCCGGTGGACGTTCAAACCCTGCATTACTGCTATTTACAAAATGGATGGTAGAACGGTATGACAAAAATCTCTACTGTGGACAAAAAAATACCTCATATGGTATGATACCTTGCATACCAGCCATTCCTAGTATGAACCATTTGTTACATATTTGTTCATGTTTATTAATGTACTGTTTATACACAATTTATCAAGCATTTGTTCACACAGCTAAAAAATGGTTTGTTCATGATAAATTATGTATGCATAAAACATTAAAAAATAGGTAATAAATGGCTAATACGTAGTGAATTGTGTGTAGGTATTATAAAGTGTTACCGTTACACACATATGGGACATATTAACGCTTACTTGGATCACTAGCCAGGTCATTTACTTGTAAATTAAATTGTACAAAACATGTGGTTAAAGTGGACATTAAGTACTTTACTGAAACCCATTAGAACTATTTTTGTGCACCTTTCAAATGATTATTTTTTTCTCTATATTTAACTTTTTCTAAGTGATTTATCATTGATTATAATAGTATCATCTGCATTTTGCGTTTGCCTCATTTTTAATTTACCAATCATGTAGAAGTTCACAGGAGCTCAGAGTAAATTCAAAGGATATTACAATGAGGAAGATTGAGTTTTTCAGCAAAATATAATAATAGCTGAACACACACTGCCCAGGTAAAGAAACAGTTGCACTGTTTCACTTCACCATCTTCGGTTTTGATTACAGGAGACATTTACTTTTACATCTTTTTTTGCCACATAATGCTTATATAGTGTCACAATGATGTTCATCATATTTTTTTCCATCTATAGTTACATTAATTTTTGATAATTGACAATGGAGATTCAGACCGCTGCATCAACTCTTCATCATCCCAAATTAGAGTCTGGACTTTTTTTAGGCTAGTTCATGTGTGAAAATTATGTCTCATGTTCCCTGAAGTATTCTGTCACAAACCTGATGACCCTGCTCAATTGTGGTGATGTCCAATCTTTTAGCCATTAAAGAAATGAGAGTCACTTACTGCATCATTTGGAGTTAAATAACTTGTTACAGCTGAAACACTATTAACCACTGCAGTACAAAGTAAAATTCTGTCATCAAACCGTAAACACATTTACAAGAGTAACATGTGGAATTAACATTTTAAACGTATATTTAACATTGAATGTAAAGTCAGAGCTCGGACTTGAACTGCCAACCCTTTGGTTATTGGACAATCCACTCTACCAACTGAACCACACCCATCTGTCAGTTTAAATATCTCTGGAATCATTCGTCTGATTGACTTCGAATCAAGTGCAAATGAAACGTCATGACCTGGGGAGGCTTCATGTCATGACATCATTAAAGTTTGGGGGTGTTCAGGGAAATCCCCCTAACCAACACTTCTGACAGCATAAGCCTAGTTTCTCCATATTCAGTTGGTTTCTAAGCCTTTGTGTATGTTGCTTTACCAGGGCTGACGGCGTAATGCGCACTATGAACACAGAGAAGCTGATTAAGACTCTGCCCATCATTCAGACCCAGCTGGATGCACTGCTGGATTTCCAGGTAAAAAAAATCCATTTAATAAGCACAGCGGATTACGTATCTGAAAGTCTGGGCCAATTGACAAAACATCTCAGCACAAGCTAACCCAGGCTCTTTTCTGCTTTTGTTTTCCCTCCAGCCCAACTCCAACGAGCTGACCAATGGAGTGATCAACACAGCTTTCATGTTGCTGTTTAAAGACTCCATACGATTGTTTGCAGCTTACAACGAAGGAGTCATCAACATGCTGGGTAAAACTGTGCAGATCCAGAACTGAGCCCTGTTTAGTCTACACCGTATTAATATACTAATCTGCCTCTAATGTCTTGGCTTCAGATAGAGTTGAGATCACAAAGCAGTGACTACACTCCACATCCTTTATTAAGGCGAAATCAATCCCCTCTATTTTCTCAAATCTAAATGAAAGACTATAATGACTACCTTCTTTTACTCCATTAATTATTAAAACAGAGAACAACTGGCTACTGTGAACAGAGCATCAGACTGTCTACTGTGAACTTTATTAAATGATTTATTGTCTAATCGACCTGATCAGGGATGTTGCACTTGCATTAACTAACTCTGCCTTCATAGATTCTGTTTCAGATTGACAGTACCCAGACAGTACCAAGCATTTAAACATAATGTACCGAAGTGCAATAGGCTTTATTTACAACCACAAGAAAAACAAATCTAGTCATTTCAGAGATTCAAGGTGTGATAGTATTTTGATGTCACTGGACAAAAATTGCAAATATACCTTTCAGCATGATGTAATTCAAGTGATCTTAGAAGAAACTAGACTACTACCCCTACTCTATGTTCAATTTTATGTCTACTAAGAGACAATATACCCCGTGACAAATGATTTTGACTAATCACATTTTTAATAGGAGGGGTTAAATAAGTGACTGATAACTGTAATCACAATCCATTTTGGGATCCTGTCAAATGTAGCTGCCATTCTACAATATGGCAGTACTCTTAAGAGACAAAAAACAAAAAATCACCTATGGGCCTGGCCAAGTGAGTAACAGAGTGAGAAACCACTGTGAAAAAAATAATGTAATATAATGGCTCGAATTTAAGGTGTAAGCAGGTAATTTAATATGCCAGTAAGGAATAATAACCAAATATTTAATAAAAACGTGATTTTATTATCATGGTCAAAGTAACAGGGTAAAGAAAAACATACAAGGTTTGGAAAAAAACAAATAGTAAAATATTTAACATAACACACTTTTCATAATACATGAGAGTACATTATATCTAAAAATGAATCCAATATAATTTTTTACTTTAGTTTTATATGACATTAATTCATGGTAATGGAGTGAAGTGGAGTAATGGAGTTCAGTGTTATACACAAGAATAATAATCAAATATTTTATTAAGCTATTGATAAATGTAGGCCTATCTGTCTTTGATGGCATATGTTTCATTACTATATTTAATTCCCATCTTTCTACCTTTAAAATAATAATAATACTAATTAATAATATTGCAAATCAATACAATATTTTATAATTATAAAATATCAGATTACACGTCTCTGAAAATATTTATCTATACATTTACATTCTGAATATATGCTGTATAGATTCATTTACAACCTTTACTGTTCCTCATTTACACTGTATTCCCATATATTATTTTCTTATATATACATTTGTATTTCAGGTACAAATTAAATAAGTATAACTTTAGAAAGTAGAGATATATGTCTTTCATGCTGAGTAATGAAAAATATAGTTTTAGAAAAAAATTACATCTGCCCAATTATGTTGTATTTATATGCTTAGAGACGGTCATTTGTAGACATTAGCCACACTTACTACTGTAGACAAGCAGAACACAGTGGTTGAGGAAATCTACAACAAAAGTAAGGATTTTTGCAGACAAAGTGACTCAAGTCTTCTACGTATAAAAAGTCCACAGGCTGCTGTCATGCCTGTAAGCAACAGATAAAGGTATTAGCTTAGAACGAGAGTTAGCTAACATCCACAAATGCATTTTTGGCTGTTTATTCCTTTTTATTATTTAACCAAGCTGTACATTTTAAATAGTCAATAACCGAGAAAATGTAAAGACATGGAGGTTGAGGAAAGAGGTTCTAGGTTTTTTTTTTCCTTAAGTCTTTAAAACACTGAATATACATTAGCCTTTTATACTACATCTGGTGTTTTCAGGACAATTATCAGACTCATATGAACATTTGATTATATAAAAAATATGCCTCTTGTTTAAAGAAAATCACCAAAATAAAATAATCTTTGGGAACAGATGATCCTACCACAATAATAATAATAATAATAATAATAATAATAATAATAATAATAATAATAATAATAATAATAATAATAATAATAATAATAATAATAATAATAATAATAATAATAATAATAATAATAATAATAATAATTCAACAGCCACATAAAACATAATACGTGGTTAAGGCCCTACCATGTCTCAACACACATAAAAATCAATCAAAAATAAATGGTGAAACTAAGTATGTCTAGATGCACTGGGTGATTTTCTATCTGTGATTTCTCAATATCCAGAGAAATACTTTGACATGAAGAAGAACCAGTGCAAAGAAGCGTTGGAGATCTACAAGACGTTCCTCAACAGGATGACCAAACTATCCGAGTTCCTCAAAGTTGCAGAGGTAACATCTGTTTGTCCTGCTGGTGTCCCACAGAGGAAAAACAGAATGAAGCACCACTGAAGAGGGCGGGAATATCTGTCTGGAGTTAATCTCAATGTTTTCTTCACTTGTTGGGTTTGGTTTTCACCTGATAACCTGCAGGGGAAACAACATAACCAGTTGAGATTTGCTCCAGACCGCTGTATACCCTGTGATCTGATCTACAGTCAGTGTTTTCCAACTTTAAACTGACTGTGGGTCAGTTCTCAGGGGCTTCTCCTCTTGAATACTCAGATATCTTTTTTTTTTTTTTTTCATTTTCTCCTGTTTCTGTCCTTCTCTTGCCCTGACCTGGGGAGGGGGTTACTCCAAGACAGAGATTAATGGCTGATTCTTAGCCGACCAGAGTCACTCTTGTAGAGCTTCCAGTTGAGGGACCCTTCGCGTGCTGCCTGTTCACATGCCTGCACTGCATGCCCAAGCAAGCTCTTTTTCTATCACTATCTCTGTCTCCTCTTCCTCCTTTTTTTAATTTCCTCCTTTCTCTATAAAATTAACAGTTGTAGATCTCGCCAGGCTTCACAGTGAATATAAACAGTTTTATCCTCTGTAGATAGCTTTACCCGTGTACCATCTTCAAAGGCTTTCTCACTGCTTGGTTTGGTTCCCATTTGGAAGAAGGTTTGGGGTGCAGCCGCTCGATCCAAAGACAGAAAAAAAAACAAAAACAGACTAACGTTGACTTTAAGGACCCATTCATTTTTCCTGTCTAACAAAATATGTGTTTGTCTGTTTGTGTGTCATCTGTGCCCCTCCCTCCTCTTTCTGTTCAAAGTCAACATTAGTTGAGTGTCTTCCTTTTGGATGTTTCTTACCTCGCAGTCATGTGACCTGTTGTCCGCCCTCTCTGGCCTGCCTGTTCGATCAGTTGGTGTGCTCTGCATCCATTTCAAACAAGATTTCACTGTATGTGTGTGTACTTTTATGTGTGTGTGGTACATATACTGTAATATATAGGTGTTTGTATGCGTGTGCATGCGCCCTCCTCCCCTACTCCTCTGTTCGTCTTTTATTTGTTTTCCTTTCCAGCCACTGCATGAAGTAACGAATGCTTGAGTTTGATTCTTCTTTCTCCCTCCTCCTCTTCCTCCTCTTCTTCCTTCACACGCCTCTTCCCTTTTTTACTCTGTGGTCTTTTTTGGGTTCTTTTGTTTACTCCTTGTTTTATTATTACATTTGGTTTATTTTTATTTTGCCTCCCTCCTCCCTCCCCTACCCCCCTCCCTCCTTTTTTGTGACACAGCGAGTTGGGATAGATCAGGGCGACAGCCCCGATCTCACACAGGTCAGTCTACATCTCATCTCAATCAGTCAGTCAACCAGTATTTAAATCCGTCAAGTCAATCCCATAATGCTTCATTCTAGATGCTCCCGTTCCCTACTCACCCTACAGACCTGCCCACACTGCAGCTGCCCCGTCCTCCTCCTCTCTTCTTCACTCTCCTTAACTCCTCCACCTTTTCCTCCTTTTTCTGTCTGAGTGTAGAATAGAGAGGGACAAAGAAATGCAGCAATTTAGCCTTTAGGCACTGTTTGTTGCACAATTTTAAGCATTAATACAGGGATGTAACATTTTTCTTATCCGACTCATTGCAGAACAAATTTAACTCTGAGGTAAGACTTTATAAAAGAAGCATTTATGCAGCTAGATTACAAAAGTTTTCCCTCATATTTCTATTTTAGATGTTCATGACCGGGGCTTAGTATCTGTCTGCATTTTTCCCACCAGTCGTCCTGGCATTTTCACAGCGTAAATATCAAGGCTTGTCTCTTGATTTAAAGGCTTATCATACAAAATAAGTCAGCACAGCTTTATGAAATAGCTTTTCACCCATATAAGCAGTGTTCAAATCACTTCCTTGAAAAGATTATGTCCCTTTGCATTAGCTGTGGGGAGAGCAGCGAATGGTTTTTTATTAAATAGGTTTCTGCAAATATGACTTGGATAGGTGTACATAATGCAATCAGAAGTACTGCATGTCATGCTAAAAGCCCGATACATACTTTATCCTTTTCACTGGTGTGTAATTGGACGATTACAATGCAAAGAGGCAAATGGAAAAGGGCTGAGTTTTTCAATGAGTGTCATGTTTGCAGTGCTTATGAAGACCTTATATGCCCCTATTCAACCACATAGTGAGCCATGCCTATACTGAGCTCTAGATATGTGTCTGTTTTATTTTTAAACTTTTAGTATATTCTAGATTTCTCTGAAGAAGGATATCCAGAATTCGCATTTTACTCTCTTTCCCCTGTTAATAAGTATATGAGAAATCTTTTCTTTGCTTGTTGTGGTTGCACTGTGTTCTCTGAGGCTGAAATGTAAAGCTCTGGGTGAAAACCATGGTGTCACATGTAGTCACAATGAACCCATCCATCCCTTTTTGTTTTCCAATAAAGAATGCTGGCCAGCTGCTCAATGTGTATACCTGGTTTTTCACCAGATGTTTACATTTCTCCGAGTTAACTTCCTTGGCTTCCAGTGGGTGGTAATTGTCTGAACTTAATTGCCTTAGCTAGTCACTGCTTAATCTCAAACATGTAAGAAAAAAAATCAAATGATGCAAAAAAAAAAAAAATCTTAAGTGGAATCCATGGGTTAACTCTTCTTTTTGGATTGTGATTTGTTATTGTTCTTTGTGGATATGCGTATATGTGAGTGTGTGTATGTATGTATGAGAGTGTTTGTGCACTGTTGGCCTCTGCATGGGCTCATTAAATAGTTTGGAGATGTGTTTGTTGTTTTTCTTCCTATTCCGGAGCCCTGCAGGAACGAAACTCTGCTATGCTCTGTGCTGACCTGTCAGACTTGCTTGCATGATCCAGGGCTGATCTGTGCATGCTGGTCAACCAAACCTGATGAAACCAAATGCAAAAACAACAAGACAAATCAATCAAAAAGCTGTCTTAGAGTAGATAACTGGACATGAATCTGAGGGTGATGTCTTAATTTTGCTGCTGCTTTGTGTGTGTGTGTGTGTGTGTGTTTGTATGTGTGTGTGTGTGTGTGTTTGTATGTATGCGTGTGTGTGTGTGATATGAGAGAGAGATATGAGAGAAAGTGTGATAAAAGTGTGGAAAAGAAAGTGAGAGAAAGCAGTGTGTCCCACTTTGTGCACCAGGCCTTGGTTCTAATCTTATGCCCCCACCTTCCCATCCCCTCAACTCCCCGTTCCAGGCTCCCAGTTCTCTCTTGGAGGCTCTAGAGCAGCATCTGGCCTCTCTGGAGGGCAGGAAACTCAAGGAACTCTCCACCGCCAGCAGGTACATTCATCACAAAACAATAATACTGCTGCAAAAGGTACTTTTAAAATACATGAAAATACATGATGGACAAGAGTTTTGGGGGCCAGAAATTTTTCTTCCATTCATATTGGCCTTTGGAAGATTATCTTTAAATGTAAATGATGGGAGATAAAATCTAATGCACTTATTCTGAACAAAAAATGGTTTCAAACCTTTTTGTGAGGTTTTGGTGCACCTACTAACTGAGGAGTGAGGCCACCACTATGTCACTTATACTGATTCTAGACCAGTGATGATACTTTCATATTGATGTGCTACCATTTCAGCTAAAGACAAATAATTATTTCTTCACCATTCATTTAATGTGGAGAAATATTGAGGTGGAAGATTCATTTGCATTACAAGGAACAAATGATTCAGTTCAGTAAAAAAAAAAAAGTTAAAATAATATGTAATATTTCCACCGTAATATAGTTAAACACAGCAAGGTCTACGTTATATCATGAATTTCATCAATTCATACAGATTTCATATTAGTATGGCAAATAAAACCCCATTCATTCTTAATGGGGCCGACAAAAAAATGGCCTTTTTGCCGACGTTACTGCTTCGCCATAGTTTAACGCACAGACTTCATTTAAACTTTAAAGCGCAGGCATTTTTGTCTTCCTCACATGATATGATTCTCATGAGGATATGATTCACGGTTCTCAATAGAGAACTCATGAAATCTAACCTGCAAAAGGCTAATTTCTGTCTCATGTTGAGTTCAGTGTTTTTAAAATTACCCTAGCTCACTTATTTTTCACAGTGCAAACATAAAACGTACATCTACTGGTCCCTCAGACCCTCCTGCCACTCATGATCAACTTTGTTTTCACCAATTATTTACGGTTTTCCACAAAATTGCAGGAGTTTGGCAGTATGTTCACACCTATTTTTACATGCAACTCTGTGGTTAACTGTCTGCCCTTTGATGTTCCCTCCACTGCTCATCGCCATGGAAACAGTGCTGCAATGTCTATGAAACACCTGGAGACAATTAGACTATGGGAGGGGCTTTAACATAATTGACATAACTGTGGGAGGGTCTATACAAAGTCGTTAGTGATGTCAGTCCACAAACATTGATGCACAGATTTCACATATGAAGTGAAGAGGAACTATTTCTTCCTTTTACGTTAAACCAGCCACGACTCCACCAATCTGGCAAGAGACAAGCACATGTCCTTCAGGAAATGTATGGATTTGTAGTAGTTAATGGTATACTGTTTTACTTTCTCCTACTTGCATCAAGATTGTTTCTATAAATTGGTGAAAAATGTTGCCATTCCACTTTTAAAACTTCACAAAAATGTTCTTGGAGAATTGGATGTTTCTGTCTGACCTTCAGTCCAGTTCATCACAGAGAAGTTCAACAAGTTCTAGGTTAGACCATTGAATGCTACTGTAGATAATTCTCTAGTTGATCGTTTTCTCCCTAAATCACCACACAGAGCATGGACGTTGTTGAAGTATGGAATAGTAGCTGTGACTTATATACTGACATGTATCAATGGCTAAGGCTTGGACTGTTTTTCATGCTTCAGTGAAGTCAATCATGGTCTACATGATATTTAGCCTACATGTATTTAACAAGTTAGCATGTTCTGAAAAGTGTTGTAATCCTAATGGAAAATTAAGTGAAGTTAATCAAATATTGTTCAAAGTGACAGTCGAACTTTTATTTTTTTGTACCACTACCTGTGCATTTATACAGTTGTTTGATCCAAATACATTATACCATTAAACAACTTTGCTTGTTGCATATAATGTAGAGGAACAAATCATGCTCTTTCTAAACTCTAGAGAAGCACTGTCATTAAATAACCCATTTCATTAGGTAGTACAGCCCTTTAGAAACATGTTCAAATGATTTGAGGTTATTTCAACACAGTGAAATGCATATCATGAATGTAATAACAAACCTTTATTAAATGACTAAATCTGTAGGTATGACTTCTGTCATTTGAGTGTCATTATCATCAGCAGCGATGGTAAAAAACGCTCCTATTGACAGACCTATACAACCTGTTTATTTAAGACACTTAAAATAGGCAACTGGAGAGATAATATGTTGAAGTAAAAAAAAAAAAAAAAAAAAAATATATATATATATATATAAAACACAGTCTTAACCTTTTTCTATGTTCTGGACCAAGTTGTAAAGTTTGCAAAGCACTGTGAAGAGAGCAAAGGCAAACAATAAAGAGAACAGAATATTCAAATGATGTGTGTCTGTGTATGTACACACACACACATACATACATATATATATATATATATATATATATATATATATATATATATATATATATATATATATATATATACGTTTGTGTGCTTGTGTGTTTCATGTTAAGATCCAGCACCCTGTCCAGTGCAGTGTCTTCTCTCTCCAGCACTGGGATCTCACTCAGTCGGATGGATGACAAGGCAGAGGACAATAGACTGCAGCAACACAAGGTGAGACATCTACAACGTATGTAAAAAAACAAAACAAAAAAACAAATATATACATGAATAATATTCGTAATACATTAATGTGTTATTCATCCTCATTAATGAGAACAGACATAAACTCCTCACCAAGCATGATGATCCTGCAATGAGCAAATAAAACATAGTCAAGTGGAACTAAATTAAACCAACATTTCACAAAGGTCTATCTTGTGCACCAAATGAACTGTTTCTGCTTTATGTAAGATTACAAGCACAATAAAATAGCTTCAGCTTGCGTGAGCAGTATACAAACAAGCCTGCACCTCGAGTGTTTTTGTCCTGCACTGTTGTTAAAGTTGAATGGACTAGTGCATTAATCCTGCAATACAGTGGAAATCAAACTGTCTGTCTCTGGCTGCTGGCCCACAGCCTGCAGAGAATTGTAATGAATTTACACCTTAGCCAGTACTGGATTTTTATTCAAACAAAGAAGCATCCAGGGTATTGTAAAGAAAAAGAAAGAAAGGATCCAAGATTTTACATGCTGAAGTAACATGATTTGTTATTTTCAAGAGGATGTAGTACCCCAATTCATGTTTTACAAACCATAGAGAAGTAACATAATAATAAGAATTTGTGTTTACAGGAGGACGGTCCTAAGGTGATCGACATTCAGACGCCCAATGTGTCACCCAGCACCCAGTCAGTGGGCAGTGCCAACAGTAGTGGAGGAGCCACAGACCTCTTCTCTAACTCACCTATCGTACCCGTCAACAACCAGTGAGTTTCTACATCATAACCTTAATGGAAACCAGTTGGTTTACTCATCACTACCAGATATATGATATAAATGTTCACATTTTGCATATATCTGTGCATTATACCATATTTACTCTATTTGTTTAGTTTTTTTTAACAACAATTCAATCTCTAACACCTAGTTAAGGAGAGATTGTGGAAAAAAGGTGAGAAAGGACTAACAAATGTGAGACAGGCTGGACTTTTACACAGTGGTCCTGTGTTCTGGAATCAAAGGGGTGGTGATGCAGTGCAGTTTATAGTGTGACGTATCACATCCGTATAATACGCCATCAAAATGACACCTTAGTTGCAGAATTAGAGGTGTTCCTTTTACATAGTTTTCTGGAATCATGATTCCACTTTCATCACGGCTCTGTTACTACCTCCAGAAGCATTATAGGGTCACAATAAAGGTGGTACCAAATGATCCCACCATTGTTTACACAGATGTCATTCAAGAATAAAGGCGAAAAAACTGATTCCATTATCGATACTGCTTAACGATTCCAATTGTCATTTGTTTAATGTTAACTATTATAGCATTATTTTTATTTTTTTTATAAAGAAGCAAATCACGCGCATTGCACATAGACAGTGGGAAAGCTACTTACCAGAGTTGCCTTCATAGCTTAGACACTGCAGCTGCTGCTGGGCTGAGATTCAAAGACTCGTTCAAAATTATTACATATTGTGTGCGCAAATGTTTCTGCGTGTTCGTCGTGTTCCCTCCCAACGCTGCAAGTCGTCCTGTTGTTATCTGTTTGGTAAAATGAAGCCACACTTTGGACCGTTTAAACCTGGTTGGCGCCATTGTTGTTTGCAATTACAATGCACGTGCGAAACCGGCGTAACTTAAGTCACGCAATTAGTCGTGCTTGCAGGAATCGAGCGTGTGTAAGTTGCGTCAGTCACGTGACGTCATTTGTTCTGGTTGAAATTGATAAGAGAATCGTTAGATAAACTGTCAAACGATTCCATGGAATTGAAAAACATGGAACCGATCCTTAAGGCACCGGTTATTGATTCCCATTCCTAATAACGTATTGCATTTTCTTTGTCATAAAATATCTGCAAAGATATGGATTAGAGCAGCAGAGTCATGACTGTGATGTATCAAACCCCCTACAAAGGTTACATCTATTACTCTGTGGCTGTGAAAAGTTTCATATGACAAATGGTGTCAGTGGCATAGATGTAAATAGGTCAAACGTTTGCATGCTGATTGTGAACACTTGGTATGTGTTAGTAAAATACTATTTAATTAATTTCATTGCAAGTGTATATGATGTATATTCAGTTGACAATCATACTGTGTAGTCAGCACTAACAGAATATATACCGATAAATTCTGAGGACAAGGCTGTTTTCAGTGATCTACAAGCTTCGGTCTATATTTGTGTATCCTCTTTCCCACAGTTTCAACACTAGGTCTTTTACTGGCTCTCACTATAAATAAGAATCAGTTATTGATTTTTCTGGTCATATAAAATGAAATAAAAAAACAGCTGTGTTCTTCCTCTCATCTCCTCTCTGCAGTGTGCCAAACCTGACCAGTGAGCTGTTCACCCTGCAGCCTAACTTCACCCCCATCCAGACCACACACACTGTGCCCAACAATAACAATGCCTGGGGAGGTAGGAACACACACACACACACACACACACACACACACACTGCACAAATATGGAACCACACAGAGCCATACAAATGCAAACCAAAAACACTGCTTCAAGCTCAATATTCATTGACAGCGGAGCCTCATTTCCTCATAACTCTTGACTTGTCTCCCCTTATTTCCTTTTCATGTAACCATGGTAACATTGGATGTCAGGTGATCTGTTGAAACCAGCCCCACCCACTCAAATTCACAGCCCTGGAGCCCCGTTGCATTCTGGGAAAATGCTGCCCAATGATTTGGACTCTTCATTAGCCAACCTTGTTGGCAGTGAGTATATTAGTCTCAGTATTCAGCTGTCGTCCATTATCCTGTGTAGGGCTCATTCTCTTACCTCTATTTAATGCTTCTTTTTCCAGCTGATTTTACTGTTTTATTTCATTTCTTTCAGACCTGCAGTTTGGAGGAACACCAGCCAAAAAGTGAGTGTATTTGTGTCGTATATTACACTTTGAAAAACTAGATACAGTCAAATGCACCTTCTGTCTTAGTAATTTTATGTCTTATCATTATGTTTTTTCAATTTAGAAACAAAACAACACAATGCACATATAATTTGAACCTATATGTTACTGGAAAAACTTACTTATAAGTGATCATTTTTCTGCTGTTTTGCAAGATCAAAAAAATATATGCCCTAATCAGCTCTACTAAAAATGATGAATGACTAGAAATAAATTATGACATTTTGTAGATGGAAGTGTCATTATAGAAAAATGATTTTGTTAAGTTCAGTTTATTTGTACAGTAAGATGATGAAATGTATGCATTGTGCAGGAGATGTTAGAAGCCTAAAGCAGCTTTTTAAACAATTATATAAAAAATATCTGAAGTGAATCCAAATACAGGGATCAATAGTCAAGTTTTAAATAATGATTTTTATGTTTTATGTTTTTTACTGTCATATTTTATATACCGAATTCTACGTTTTATGTCTTTATTGTCATGTTTTAATTTATTGCCAGGATCCTTCTGGCAGGGGGACTATCATTGGAAATTAGCCTTTTGGCTAAAAATAGGTGTATTTACATTTTCCTTTTCTATAAAATGTTTATTAATGTACATTGTCCCTCTATAACAAATAAAGGTTAAAAAATAAATAAATAAATATATATATATATATATATATATATATATATATATATATATATATAACATAAGGTAAGAAAACAAAAGAGCTCACGTAGATAGGATTTTATGTTTTAAATCAAAAACAAAACTGTACTTGTTATTCTGAGCCATCCACATTTAAGGTTTCATGTTCTACCTGTGTTTTCAATGTACCACATTAAAAGTCTGTCATCATTTTGAGGGAACTTAGGTCACTTAATTCAGTGGTGACTCACCATGAAAGCACTATGGACAAATTGCCCCTTTTTGGTTGATATCATCCATTAAGTAGCTGATGTAATTCCAGATAAGTGACACTTGTTTAGTTTTTTACAACCATTACTGCCTCTGTGATATTTTTCTCCTGTACTCACTCATTTTCAGGTTTCTGATTGAGCTAATGTACAATAATGATGCTTAAGCAATGTATTGTGCAGCCCTGGACTAAAACACTTGTGTTAATGTTATTTTGTGTGTGTGTGTGTGTGTGTGTGTGTCAGGCCAGAGCTCCAGTGGAGTCAGCTGGTAGAGAAGAAGCCAACAGGGGGAAGCGGCTGGCAGTCGAAGGCCATGTGCACCAGCACTAACTGGACTCATAGTACACATCCTATGGCACCTGCACCCATGCCCGTCCCACAGATGGTAACTTTTTCACTTAATCTGGTCATTAGTCCTGTTTTTTATGATGTGATTTTGATTCTGAATCACTTTCTGTAACAGATAAAAACAAATATATATATCTCACTGTATTGTTTTTCATATAGGACTATGTAAATGACACAGTTAAAGGTTCCTCTTGACTACACAGTCTGAAAGTGTTGCCTTTGAGTCATTAAATCATTCATTCTAGCACAATTCCTTTGACACAGCATTATAATAGGAATTAATTTGCTGCTATCCATCATTTTGTCATTGAAGTCAGCTTTTCATAATGATATTAATATCCCATTTTAGAAAATCTACCTACCGGCCAAATGTTACTATCTACTATGTGCATTCAGGGCTTTTGAAGGAGCCCCCAAATATGTCTCCGTCCTTTGTGCTTCGCTCTAATTATCTCCACGTCTCTTCCGTTCAATCTGGTTTCATCTTTTAATTTTCGGCTGATTGACCTCTCAACTAAAACTGCTCATTTATTCAGACGCTTGTCCTGAAAGCCACAACACTGCATGAATAGAAAGTGTTTAGGACATGACAAATTGGCAAATATCAGCTTTATCTTTTGTGCCTTTTAGCTTTTAGTCACAATCTTTGCTTTTATGGTGGTCTGCAAATGAAAAATGGTAATAAAGAACTATCTTTTGTGTCTTTTCTAAAAACCCTCCACAGAACGGGATGATCTATACTGGCTATGTAAGTATTGAGTATTTCATATCCATTTAGTTTTCTTTTAGATCTATCTACATTGTCATTCAGGTGTTTGTATTGTAGTTGTTTTAATTATTCTGTGCTTTTCTGGTTATTTTATCCCATGTGGTGAAAACCGTCACACTGTTTCCTAAGTTTAAATTATTCTAATATCGTTCCTATTTTTCTTCTGGGGATGTGTAGGAGAGTTCAAATGTTTCTATCTGTGCTTTGTTACAAACTTTGAAATGTTAGATATGACATTGTAAGTACAAACATGTTGTTTGTAATTTACCACATATTGAGGTTGAGACTACAGCCCTATTCACACAAGACTAGTACTGCATAGCGACCTCTGGTGATTTAGATAAGAACAACCATCAGTGTTTCATGCACAGATTTTACTTAAATTTACTGACATTACTCACCTGTTCAGAGGTCAAAGCTCACTATTAACAGGCTATCATTTGCATAGAACTACTGTGACTGCTACAAGACTGGAAATACATCTTCCTTGTTTCTGCTCTGCTTGTCTTTCACTGGATATTTTGCCTCTTTCGGTGAATGCGTCTTAATACCGTTTTGATAGTTGTCCATCAAAAAAACTGGCAGGATAAATGAAAATAAAGTGGTGAATGAACCAAAATGACAGAGATGTCATTGGATTTTTATTTTACAAATTAGACATGGAAGGGTGACAAGGTGGTGCAGTGGTTAACAATAAGGCCCAAGGTTTGATTCCAACACCAGTGGGTGGGACCTTTCTGTGTGGAGTTTGCATGTTCTCCCTGTGTTAGTGTGGGTTTTCCCTGGGTACTATGGCTTCCTCCCATCATGTAAAAACATGCACTGATAGCCTGATTGGTTAATTTAAAGTTGCCCATAGGTATGAATGTGAGAGTGATTGTTTATCACTATATGTTCAATCCTGTGGTGAACTGGTGACTTGTCCAGGATGTACTCTGCCTTCAGACTTAAGTACCTGAGATAGGCTCCAAACCACCCCTGTGATCCTAGTGATAAGGCGGGTTCAGAAAATGGATAGATTGATGGAAATTATACAAAGCAGATGTGCACAGGGTTAAGACCACAGATGACCTCAGCATTAATTACAATTTAGCGGGAGGAGTTTTGTGTGAATTGTTCATTATTTTAGCTAAACTGACTAGAATCTAGAGTATATTGTTGTGATTCTGCTTTGCTGTACAGGCTCCAGCACCAGTGGCTTTTCCTATGACGACACCCCAAGTGCCTGTGTATGGAATGGTAAATATTAGCCTCTACTACAGTGACATTACATACTGTATCATCAACTAAAACTGAAATATTTATTATGTCTTAGATTCTTATGTATATCTAGTGTTTCTGGTACACTTATAAGCCCATTAATATTTTGATATTCAATCATAGCTAGTTTGATCTATTATCTTTTGTTTACATGTATGAGACCGTGTCCCATCTGGTCACACTTATCCTTGAACTCGCTTGTCTTGTCTTCTTACTTGTATTTATGTTGTTTTTAATAAGCAGATCCCTCCTCAGATGGGTCATCAAATGGGAGGTGTTCCCATGATGCCCCCTCAGCCTGTCATGTACAACCAGCCTGTCCTGAGACCCACCAATCCTTTTGGACCCATCCCGGGAACACAGGTAACACACACACAAACACATAAAATCTATGAGTGCATACACCACATTTTTAAATGAATAACCGTGACTTATATTAACATTTAACAGCATGATTTTTTCCTACAGTAAAAGAGATAAATGCACTGCAGCACTATGCAACAGCAGAAAAGGTTTAGACTTTTCCCTAAGTTTAATTATCTAGCTGTCATGTCCATGTCAATGTGCAAAGTGCTTTTCATTTTTCCACATATAAACAAGACACTCTAGTCTAATAAATGCTTTCAGCAATCTCTCAGAAAATCTCATCTCTCAATAAATATACACTTTAGAGGTAATAAAAAGGATGCAAGGAGAAAAACAATGAGGAGAAACAAATGAAAGTGAAACTTTCTCTACAACACTGTGATGCTTTTGTGTTTATATTTTGGAAAGTGTAGCTTCAAAGGAAACAGTAGCTTAGACTTAGAGCCAATTATCTGGCTTCTGATAAAACCAAGAGGGAGAAACCATCTAGTCATTTTAAGTAGATTTTACAGGATATTGATTACATTTTAACACATATACTGTATAGACAAATCAGATTGTTTCAGCCTGTTATGCATGGATCATGAAGAAAATGTTTTATTTATGAATATTTTACAAAATTCTGCTAAATATTTCAAGCTTTAGAAATATTCTATCTAACTAGGAAGTATAAGAGTAACAGTGTGGTTATTTTCCACATGTAGGTGTCATACAGTTCTGTAATAAGAGAAATAGTCCTTCAGAGCTATTTTTAATGACTCATAAATTGACACAAAGCTGGATGAATCATGTAGTCACATAATCATGCAATTACTCTGGATGTGTGAAAAGAGCTTTTTTCAAACTAAATAATCTTAAGTATGAATACAAGGCACTCAGAAGAACAAACAATCAAGTATATTTGGATCAATTATTCAAAACATTACCCAGTAATATATTTGCTTACTGAGCACCGGTGTTCCAGAATATGTTTTTCCCTGGCACTGCGGCAGGTAATACGCTCGTCAATAGATGCCTGAACACTTGATGAGGTGTTTTGTTGAACTAAATTACTCTCTATTCTCCTCCATCCTCTGCAGATGCACTTCATGTAGGGATGATATTGTAACCATGGCAGCAAAGCTGAGAGAGAAAGAGAGAGAGAAAGAGAGAGAAAGAGAGAGAGAGAGAGAGAGAAAGAAGGCAAGAGACGGAGAGAAAGCGTTGAAGAAAACAAATCCAGAACCAAATCACAAAGCAGGAGCAGGAGGAAGAAAGAAAGAAAGAAAGAAAGAAAGAAGAGGATGGAGAAGCAGTGAAAGAAAGAGCAAAAGCAAGAGGGAGGGAGGGGAGAGGAAGGAGGAGAGAGGACTACAGGACGGATAAGAGATGAAATGCTGATCTCTAATCTCCTCTCTTCTCTCCATGTGACTACCAAAACCCTCTGTCTCTGAATCTATAAAACCGGGACACAAGAGGCTCTGCATCAATTCTACTCATCCTGTTTGATTTGCCGTTTTCTGAATGAGTAAAGTGCTGTCCATTTAAATCGACAATTACTCCCTGTAATGACGCTATGAAAGCTGACAGCTCTATCAGTGCAGAAGCTTCATGGCCGTTTCCTCTGACTTCCTGGTCCTGACAATTTCCTGTATAAAAAAAACAGCTCTCCTAACTTTGCCACTACCCCTCTCCTGCCCATCACTGAATCAGATTCGGAGGACACACATCTCTTTCTCAGATTGGATCGTTTGCTGGCACTTTACTCAATGTGAACTTTGCCAAGGGTGTATGTCTGCGTAGGTGATTTTAGCATCTTGTTCAGATCGGTTTCCTGGTTGCGTGATTTGTCCATTACCTGATGTCAGAAGTAATTGATTTGTATGAGTGGGTGCGTGAGATCCATTTTTCTACATTTCAGTGTGCTGCATCGACATTACTCTTTAAAGTCCTTTATGAGCTGTTTGTTCTTAATTGCCAACTACACATGAAGAAGTCGATGTGGAGTGCTAATAATATATGGGCATGTTTGTGTGGGTGTGGATGGACGTAGCTGTGTAGGGTACATATTGTATGTATTTCTCTTTTGGTACCTGATGTCAGTACTGTGTTGCCAGGTACCACCGTGTTAATGCACTGGAACTACTGACGAAAGCACTGAGCCAGACACAGGCATCGCATTTGGATGTAAACGAACCTCTTACACTAACATGCTGTACACACTGTGTATTTAGTTTTCTCCTCTACAGCTGTGCAATATCATGCAATCTAGTTACTGTCTTTTCCACTCATCTGTAGACTTTTTAGAAGTGGTTTCCTGCTGTAGTGTTTGTCCACATCAGGAGTCTGTACAGTTTTAGTTTTGATTGTTTTATAACTGTGTTTTAACTCCTTTTGTTTTACCCACACTGCTCTAAAAAGTAGACAAAAATGCACTGAGAGCCAGACAGAGAGAGGACTTCATATGAGTATGTAGGTGATTCTCAGTCTTTGCAATCAGAAACTCCCAAAAATATGATGTCCTCCCTGTTCTGAGCATTAGTCCTGTTCAAAATTAGCCCCCTCTCCCCTTTAAATGACAGAAAAACCTGGGTGAGATTAACTATAAGAGCCGGAGGAGAGGGATTTGTTTCTGTAGTGTTAACATTTATGGACGGGAGATAAAGGTCAATTGGAGGAGTCAACTAGGGCTGTAGAAAAGCAACTGAGTGTAATGTCTGTCGATCACGACCCTGCCTGCAGTGACGACACAGATTAATTCAGACAGCCAGAGACATGAGGCTTTAATGAGACGTTAAATGTTAATGTGGCTTTTCTGGCAAATCCAAGGTCGCGTTAGACCCACAGACAGACGGTATAAATAGCACAAACCTTCAAAGAGGGGACAATGCTCTGCTGCACAAAACCTAAAATCATTGCTGGGATGTACAGTTGAAAGGGGCAATAATCGACTGGGGATGAAGTTGTTTTCTATTGACTGTGTCTGTTTTATGTACATGTACTGTATGTGTGTTTGTGTACACATGCCTTCCCATAGAGATAAACAGGGTCATGTTCTTTCGGTGAAGAGATTGAAAGGTCTCCAAAGCGAGCTGGTAGCGTGCCCTAACTTTAGCAGTGGGTGTTGTTGTGACCGTGTCCAAGTCTGTACTACATGACATCAATTCAAGGTGGCTCTAGGATCGCTCATCTGCTGACAAATGCAAAAAGTTCCCCATGTTCACTGGATGCTGGATTCTTTTAAGTGAATCTACGGCAAACCTCTCCACAACAGCTGGAGCTGCACATGCTGATGATTCCTATTGAGTAGGTGTCAGTGGGAGATCTTTTAGGACTCACTCTTGGCTACGCAAAAAAAAAAAAAACTCCCTTGTAGGTACCCGCAGCTACAACTCCACTACCAGCAAAGAGATTTTAGTGTTAGAAAGGTCACCATCTCCTAAATAAAAGGCCAGTGGACATTTGGATAATAATCTCCTTTGGAAATGGTCATGTTCCTCTCCTTCATCACTCCTTGTTCCAGTGGTTTGTCTTTCTTCGTCAGCTGAATGCTCTTTTCATTGTGCACTTCATGCCCACGACGCAGCTCGATCCATCCTGGGCCAACCTCTGACTGTTACTGTGTCCTCTGTATATAGGTAATGCCGTTCATGTGTTTTTAGACGTGCTCTCTCTGTAAAGTGATCAAAGCCCCATTGGATGACGTACTGTACGTGGGACAATTTATTGCTGTATCTGTGTTTGAATGGTTGTATTTTGAAGGTGTCATCATCCAGGGATGGGTAGGGTGGGTTGGGGTTGATGTTTGTGATGTTTGTGTCCATCTTGAGGAGGAAAGGGGTTGGGTCTGTGGGAAGGGGGTGGGGTTGGGATGGTGGGGGCTCTAAGGGTAAACTATCACAACTGGTCTATACCAAGAGTGTCTTCATCAAGGAAGTGGACAGGACAGGGTCTGTCCTCTTCGAAACAGGAACATTTTTTTGCACCAAAGTCATCATCAACGCGCAGCTTCTTCTAATTCAAGATCACTACGGATGGATGATATCTGAACTGAAAAGGATTTTTTTTCTTTTATTTTTAGAGACAAAGATACTGTCTTTTTTTTTCTTTTTTTTTTTTTGCATGATTAAGTGTCGTCTTTTTATTGGCTTGTGTGCCCGGTAAAAGCATGACCATTGTGTGAACTCTCACTTACCGGTGTGTTTGGGAAATGTTAAAGAAATTTCTCCATGAGATTTTTTACTTACCTCTTGACATGAACGTTCATTGACATTCATAATCAACTGTTTTACAAGGTAGGGTCTGTAACTGTTTGAAGGCTGCCTCGCATGCAGAAATGCAACTTGCAAGTAACCCATCAAACTTCAAACTCAGTTACCATTACTGCATCTTTGTAAAACATCATGGATGTCAATGCCAGTTATCACCTAGCTAGCTAGACATTGCAGTCTTGTAAAATTGCTCTTTATTAAAGCATTGCTATTTTCAATATGTGTGTTTGAATGCTTGCTCCTTTTTCATACTATGCCAGCAGTATCTTGGGAGGTTGTGATTGAAAGTCAAAGTACTGTAATATATGTTTGGTCTGGTCCACATTGTGTGGTGTTAAACGTGTTTGCCAAGTCTAGTCCTGTCTGTTGTCATCAACTGGACTGTGTCGTTACCCATCATCCTTTAATAATCGGCTGGTTTCCTGAATATGGGTTTTGATTCCCTCCAGGCTACAACTTCTTTAATTTCTAGAACAGGCCAGGACTACATACAGTACATGCTTAAAAGTCATGGAGAAGGTTATGGACATTGACGACAGGATATTCATGTTTACTCTACAATATTCAGTTTAATACATGAAGACTTTGTTTTAAAACATCTGTCAGTCTCCTTTCTTAAGGCTTTTCTCCCAAAATCATACTTAAAGAACATGCTTGTCATGTTTCCACATAAAGGCATGGACAAAAGTTGCAAGTGGATTTAATATATCATAGGTTACACTTAAACAACCTCCAAGCTTTAACCTGAAAAGGTGATCCTCTGTATGAGCATGTGTTCATACACTCAGTTCATGTTTCCTTCTACAACTTGGAAAAGTAGAGCAAAATATTTTCTAATTAAAATCAAGAAAATAATCAAGTTGCATTTCACATATTGGAAATATTGGGAAGACTGGCATTTGTTTCTTAAAATCACCATCTACCAATCTGCAGATAGTGCAGTTGACCTGCAAATTGACCTTGTACTTATTCCTTAAGTTAAATCGTTGATTAATGTTGCTGTTGGAAACCAGACCTGCATGTCACTAGAGCATAAACTGCATTTCTGTCATTATGCAAGGTACAAGTGCATAATGTCTGTGCAAAGTTCACACTCCACAATTCCCCCATTACCTTAATTACCTCAGTATACTGTCAGTGTGTGTATACTGCATTCAGTACATGAGTCCATCTGTAAACTGTTTATCATTTTTGAGGGCATGAAACTCAGCATTGTCCATGAAAAAGTCTTAGCAGGGAGTGAGGTTACATACCTTCAATTGCTTCTCATTTCCTTTTTATGTATATCAAAGTGATAGCGTTATCAACAGGTTTGCATTGTTACTAAATTATTGGTTTTTATTTGAAAAGCATAGGTTGATGTTTTTGGAAGAAAATGGAATAAAATCATTATCTGATGCTCACCTCTAATTTATTTGGTGCCTCCTACACAAACACAATCACAGATTATTCAAAAAACAGTAATTATCCTATTGTGATTCAAAAATTTCTTCAAATACTCAAGACAGAAAATGTATTGGTTCTGTTGAAATTCATTTATTGATAAACATTTCAAAGAACAAAAGGACAAAATGTCTAAAACAAAATTATAATATTCGTGTTCATTGTCATTCATACAAGTTGAATGTGGCATCAACTATCGTTGTTTGGGGGGAGTGGGGGGGGTGGGGTGGGGGGCGAACGTTGAACCAGCAACCGATCCTGAGCCAGGTTATTCAACTGAAATGGAGGGCCTACCAATGTGCTCTTAAGCAAGGCACTTAACCCCCAAAGTGGCCCCAGGGGTGCATATACAAAAACTTTACAACCCATCCTACCTACATGTCCCACATCCGGCTCTGGCTGTGATTGCGTGGTACTCGAGTGGCAGGTGGTTCAGATGCATGATGTACAGACACACCTGCATCAATCAATGTTTAGATTTAGACTAAAACATGGTATGTGTGTCCACAAAAGGTCGCGTTTTGTTAGGAGCAGGAATGTATAGAGCCACAAGTATGCTTGAGAAAAATGCAGGGATGTGGTCAGGAAACTCAAAAGTAAGAAAATATGAATCTCCCATTCGGAAACAAAGAGAAAATCCAAAAAAAAAAAAAAGTGACATCTTGGAACATTTTAAAAATCCTGAAGACGGGCCGGGAAAGGAAAAATACGAGCATACCTGCATCTGTATGTTTGTGTGAGTGCATGTGTGTACGCATGTTTCAGGGAGGGGCAGGAGTGTGTGGTCTGAGTGTTTACCTTAGCGGGGGGGCACCCCATCGTCCACAGCAGTTTCAGGCCTAACGCTGCTGTTTTCCCCATCCCACGCTACAGGTGCGTGTGGCGCACGTCCAGGGCAAGGGCTCAGTTTGGCTCCCTCCCACTCTAGCTGCAATAATCAGCAAGAGGAAGAAGGTGGCTGGAGCAGCAGCAACAACAAGGCATGCAACTAACAGTTCACATGGAGCAGGTGGAATAATGTGTAAATGCAGAGAGGCTGTGTGTAACTTAAACCTAACAGAGCACTACCAATTCAAGTGGCGAGTAAGAATAACATGAGGAACAAGGTATGATAGTCACGAACTGAGCTACCATACATGTGGAACAAGATGTGTATTACAATAATCTCCACATGTAGCTTGCGTCACATATGTAATATGAGACAACCCAAGAGCACTTATACTAATCAGAGTTGTGTAGGTGAGACATATGTGCAGAGCCAGGATTCCTAGCGATGTTTCAGCATGAGGTGTGTTCCCGTTGAGGTCAGAATAAGGGAGAAGGAAAAACCAAAAGGTCATTGATCCTTTTCACTGCTGCTCGAGAAAACCAGTGGCCCTTACAGACAGACCTTCAACTGCAGTGAGACTATCACCTTATATCCACTCACTCAAAAAAAATCACAACTGCAACCATTAGCAACACACCAAAGCAGCACACTTAGCATACACCTGTACCTGTTTCCAGCTCAAATGGATTCCAACCCTCAGCTCAAGGAAATGAGTGTGATGTTCACAGAATATACAAGATCTGAAATGATGGTGACACTTTGCTCCAGCATACAGCTGCTCTTCAACCCAGACCCAGGTAACATGCTATAAAGCATCAACGTGTCCCTAAACTACTGCCACATCACATGCGGTCAGTTTATTTATAACTGAACTGCCCTTCTCCATCTATACATTTCCAGTTTTTTTTTTTATTTAGACATACAATCACTTATTAACAGTCAAAATCCTTTGCACTTAACCAAATGTTGGTTGGCATTACTTTTCAACTTAAAAGAACGTTCATTTACACAAGTAAGAATTGTACAAGTCCCAGTATGAAAAAGTAGCTCAACTTGCCCTTCAATTATCCAATGTTTCCATGAGAGCCAAAGAATGAAACAGACTAAACTGATATTACCAGAAAAATAACTGCAAAAGTAGAATGTATAATAAACAGATTATATGTACCGTCAACCGTCCGGCCTTCATAAAAGGAAATGCCTACTTACTAAACTGTAACAAAAATTACAAAAATCTTCATAAAATTGGTAAAAGAACAAAGCTGTTGTGTAAAATTGGAGATAGATACTTCATTTTTGTCTTTCATCTTCTGGTGGCAACATGGAAAAACATGAAATTCATGAGTGCGTACTGTTATAGTTTTGTCATTTTGGCTCATAGTTGGCTGACTTTGACACTGCAGTGGTGAGGACCTTCCATCTGTGAAACTTCCAAGTAGACATGTTACCTGGGTAATATGCTAATTTCACCAACATGCTGAATCTCATTCTGGATTCATAACCTAAACTGACAGGGCACAATGTAAATATCATTACTTGGTGTTGATTGCTTCATTAGCAATAGCTCTGGCAGCTCAATGAACGCACCCTAACCCACATTTAAGACAAATTGGTCAATTTAACATTCTCAATCATTCACAATCTTGAGAGATGTCCTTCAGTCTTCTTTTGTACACTTAACCCTGGAGTCCAACAACTTCCTAAACAATATTCAGGCACCAGGTGCCCCCATAAGTATCTAGAGACACAGTTTCTGTCAATGGGTGTCAATGCTGCTGAATATTAACTGAACCTCTGATTTTCACAACTACTATTTACTACTTAGCAAAACAGTGAAAATGCCTCATATTAAAGCCCAATTGAATGATACCCTTACTCCCTCTCTGATCTGATTCTTCTCTTTATACTGTCCTTTATGGAAATACACATGCACACAAGCACACACGCACGCTCACACATCTGTAGTGTGGAAGGAGTGTGTGGGGGAGGGGGTGGAACTATCGGTAAGGGGGTTCTGGCGTGTGGTAAGGGTAATCATGGCGCTGGGGCGTGGGTTGCCCGTGTGCGGGTGTCTGCTCATACGGTGTGGATGCGGAGTAGCTTCCCGCTGCAGCGTAAGCTCCTGATGAATCATATGCTCCGTAGCCTCCAGATGTGTCATAGCTCCCCGCCGAGGCATCGTAGTTCCCAGATGATGCGTCGTAGTTCCCTGATGAGGCATCATAGCTTCCCGCTGAGGCATCATAGCTTCCTTGAGTGTCATAAGTTCCTGGTGGTGGGTAGGCTGCTGATGTTGCATATGTTGGGGGTGCCGAGTATGTCCCTGGGGGTGCAGGAACTGTTGTGGAGTCCTGTGCTTGTGTGGTAGCAGGTGGGGGTGGAGGAGGTGGTGGAGGAGGATTTGTGTAGGCATACTGGAGGTACTGATACTGTTGTTGGTACTGTTGATACTGTTGATATTGATGCATTTGCTGGTAGTACTCCGAGTAAGACCTGTAACAGGTGGGAAGAAGCACAAGAGACGAGGGAGAGCAGAGGACAGCCAATTACACCTCACAAGTGAAATCATTAATCTATATACATGGAAACATGCCATTATAAATTCTGGTTAGTTTAGGTCTAGGACGTGTACCTTGCAACAGGATCTGACCCTTCTGGAGCTGTGGTAGAGGCAGCAGCAGAATCTTCTGGTCCCCCAGGTGGTGTGGGAAGCAAGGCGCGGCGTTTGGGCCGGATCTGAGCAAATGAGCCTGGGACTGGATCAGGTAGAAGTGGGGCTCGATTTCCTCTAATTGGGCTTCGGTCCCGTTCATTATCAGATGTAGCTGCTGCTGCCGCTGCCTTTCTACCAGCCTGCTGCTCTGCTAGAACCTTGAAGTCCAAGCAAAATAGAAATTGAACACAAAAACACAGTAGCAATACAAAATTTGTCTTTATGACTTGACAATACAGGTCTGTGGATGAAGCTGTTAACCAACCTTCTGCCCCTCTTGAAAGAACTTTGCCCTCGCTGCCTCGAAGAGTGTTGTTGGATCTGGCCCAGTTTGAGCTTCTGCTTCTTCAACAGCTATATTGGGTCCAGAAGTGTGATTGGCCATATCTTGATACACCTGATCAGCAACTGATCCATATACCTGGCTAGCAAGTGCACCATATATCATACCATCTGCACCTTTAGAGGCTGTAATACCCTTTAGAGCAGCATAGGTTGGATCAAAAGATGTTGTGTTGTAGAATGAATTATGGACACTTTGTTGAACCTGTAAAACAAAGATTGGAGATAGACAATTTTAATAACTGGACAAGTAATTCAAAATAAACTTTATATGATATATAAAGGGGCCAACTGAAAAAACTTGGTTTAAAAACTGTTGTGTCACTGCTGCTACGCTGTAATTTCTCAGTTTGGGATAAATAAAATAAATCCTCCACCCATCCATCCATAGCAGTTCACAAACAATGATACATTTCTGACCTAACATTTTAAAAACTACATTTTCATTTATCCTCACAACACCAAAATCTTGTTAGTGAACTAACTGACCTGTATGGGCAGACCAGCAGCAGCAGCAGCAGCAGCTGCTAGTACAGCTGCTTGACTCTGGTGATGTTCAAGTGAGGGAGGAGGCCTGGGAAGAAGACCTTCTCTGCCACCTGCAAAGAGAAGGAAAAAACACATAAATTATTATTATGTGTGTGTGTGTGTGTGTGTGTGTGTGTGTGTGTGTGTAATGGATGCAATGTTACAGAGTATCCACAGTTCTGTACATATTGCAGTTCTTGGGTCACAGTTCAGATGTAGAACATAACTGGGAGCTGATGGAGAGCCTTAAATAAATAGGTGCGTCCATTTCTAAGTCACATGTCACTGCCTTCATACTTCCATATATCTTATATGTTGGAATGAGCATTTCTCAATAAATCCACTTGATAATGCCATGGTTAATGACCACAGTGGCCATATACCATGAAGAAGAGTCAAATGTTTTTCTCTGAGAAGAAGATGTACAACAAATTCAACGACAAAAACTTATAGAATATTGAGAAGGGGGGCGGCATGGTGGTGCAGTGGTAAGCACTCGTGCCTCACAGCAAGAAAGACCCTGGTTCGAATCCCACACCAGACCTTTCTGTGTGGTGTTTGCATGTTCTCCCCGTGTCCGCATGGATTTTCACCGGGCACTCCGGTTTCCTCCCACCATCCAAGGACATGCACTGATAGGTTAATTGGTTAATCTAAATTGCCCATACGTGTGAATGTGAGAGTGACTGTCTATATATGTTCAACCCTGTGATGAACTGGTGTCTCATGCAGGGTGTACCCCGCCTTCGCCAATTGTAGCTGGATTAAGCCCCCAGTGAGGATAAAGCGGGTTCAGATGACGAGTGAGTGAGTGACACACAGATTGTCACCCAAATTTAATCATTTGTTCCTTGTGCCACTATCAAATTTCCTGACAATGTTATCCAAATCTATTCATTACTTTTTGAGTTATCTTGCAAACAGACAAATCCTGGTGAAAACATAACCTTTGCTATTTCTTGATGGAGATAATGACAAATGAGCCATACCATGGTACATGCTTGTACTGAACTGTGAGGGGTGTACAGAATAAATAAACAAAAGTCACTTGCCATCACCTGTAGAATTAGCTGCATTGCCGGCCGATACAAGCTGGTTGATTAAAGGCTGAGCCTTCGACAGTTCTACAGCCAGCTGACGACCCTTGAAGATGGTCCCGTTAAGTGCATCGATAGCTGCAAGGGCCTCCTCCTTTCTCTCCATATGCACAAAAGCATAGCCAACATTTGAGCATAATCGTGCTGTTGAGTACACAGAAAACAGGTATTGGTGTTACTGAAAATCCATTAACTTTATATTTATACTGCCACATCATTACATTGCAACAACTATAAATATATGTATTTACTTGTTCAACCAGACACCAGTTGTCTGTACAATTTAAAAGAATAACTTTTTTTTTTTTTTTTTACATTATTCTCATGTTAATGTATCTAATATCAGGTAATTCCCATTCTAAACATATCCAAGAGTTCCGTATACAAAAAAAAC
Organism: Siphamia tubifer; assembly: GCA_020466265.1. Lineage (NCBI taxonomy): Eukaryota > Metazoa > Chordata > Actinopteri > Kurtiformes > Apogonidae > Siphamia > Siphamia tubifer. Next base: position 13,682,928 of record CM035796.1, read on the forward strand.
AACAACTACATGCTGGGTACTTATGTGTAACAATGTACTAATAAGAGGTCATGTGACTAACCTTTCACTTTATCACAGTCTAAAACTCTTCCAAATGTTGAGAAAAGTCCATGCAAATCATCTGCAGAACATGTTGCACTGAGGTTTCCCACAAATACTTTGGTGGAGTTTGGTGGACGTGCACGTGATTCCTCAACCACAAGGGGTCTACCTCTGTACTCTTTGCCATCAAGATGCCGAATGGCCCTGTAAGAGAATTATAAACACATTACCACCAATGATTTACAAACATGATCTTCAACACTTAGGTACCTGCACAGTCGTTTTGTGAATTACAAGTGTTAACATTACACTACTTTTTTGTGTTTCCCCCTGCCCAATTGAAGCATTCAAGCCAAAGAAGCATCTTGAGTAAATCTACATTCTTTTAAGGATGTCTAAACTGTTAAGGTTTTTTTTTTTTTTACTATGCAAGATGCAATGTCCTATTATGAATAATGAAATATCTCACTTTTTTGCAAACTGTTGTAAACTCTTTTAGAACTCTGGCTACTCACAAAGTAGCCCACAACCCGCCTTTCCAGTTTCAACTAAATAAATATAAACTGCTGACTGTATCTTAAGAGTTTCAACAAACAGATAAAAAAGAATGTGTATTGCTTGGAGACCTTTTCTAATTATGATCTTGCATAAATAAATATTTTGTTAGAATAGTGAATTGCTGAATTTAAAAATGCAGGTATTCTGGTTAAGTTGTTTGTAAATGATTAAAACCAAAGATAGCAATAGCAACAAATGAATAATAGATTTTACTTTTGACTTTAGTCACCAATGTGTAATCAAATCTGTAAAACCTGTGTCATAGTCTAAGTATAACAAATCAGTAAGCCTTTCTGTGATCATTCACCTGAATGTCTTCCCTCATGGAGAACAAATTCCAAGTGTACTCCACCATAAACAATCCATTTGTTTACAAACACAGCTGGTAGGTCACTGGGACATTTTCAGAAATGTGTCAACATGTGCATTGCAGTATTAAGAGGCAATGAAGGTGTTTCAATGCTGTGGCTGCTTCCCCCAATGCTCATTGCAAAACAAATTTCTGAAAATGCCTGACTGACCTACCACCTCAGTAAACAAATGGACCATTTGGTGACGAAAGGCATATACAGTGTTATGACTTCTAAGTGTTTGACAAATTGTGTTCCAAGTTTAGATGAGATTATAGATATTAGTAACATCTAGAATAAAATGTGCATTTAGTATGCAATGCAATATTTATTTACTCTAAATATGTCTAATGAGATGTACTATATCATTTAGTAGTGTAAAATACCTGTCAGCTGCCCCTTCTCCCTTCAGGGTTACAAAGGCATATTGTCTAAGCAGAGAGCAGGTGTTGATTTCTCCATATGGAGAAAACAGCTTGCTGAGTTCTTCATGAGTTGCATCTAAAGGAAGATTCCCCACAAACAACTTCACGTTCTCACTCATCTCTGTATTAGCCAGACATCTGTAAAAAAAATCCAACAGAATATAAAAGTAAATAGTGAGATCGTGTACATGAAGTAACAGGTGTTTAATGGCTGCGACACAATAGAAAGGTACCGTTAATCTGAAACAAAATATCAAGTGGCAGACTGTTTTGGATATAACCACATAATGACTAAGCATCAACATTAAGTTATGTGAAAAGCTTATGGGTTAGATGTCACTAACTCACTGACATTTCTCGTCAGCAATACGCTAACAATGCTAAGAAAAGCCCTTACGTTTATGCAGTCGGGCCAAAAAATGTATCTAAGATTTAAACTGAAGACGGGCCGTGGCCTATTTTGCTTTTACATTAACAACGGCTGGTACAAGACAAAATTCATTTATTTCACTTCTAACCCTAACCCTAACGAAATACCGCCAATTGACGTAGGCTAAGTTTGACGGTAGTGATTAACTAAAGTGAGTGTCGCAGCGAGCCATCTTGTTCAACGCCATTAACGGCGTTGCTAACGTTAGCTAAAATAGCTAGGTGAGCTAATGCTAACGTAGGTTAGCTAGCAGTTAGATTTAACAGATGGGACCAAAACATTAGGTTGGCTAGACATCAATGAGTATTACGCTACGAATTATTAAAAAAATAAATTACCGAATCCGTCATTACTTCAAATATTTGGTAAATATTGTGAAAATCATTAATTATACAGTGTAGCGCGCACACACACTTCTTACCCAACGCGATTCTGGATCTGTATTTCAAACCTCACATCCGGTTCCGGTTTGTCGATGAGCATTAGAAACAACATGAAGCCACGGGGGCGTTGTTTCCCACAACTCAGCTTTTCAACAACAGTACTTACCATTTAATAAGTATTATTAAGGCCATTTAGTGTTTGATGCACATTTGTTAACATAGTTGCCAACTCATTTAACCACGGTTAAAACACTGCTGTAAATAAAACTCCGTGACCGTGTAAAGCAACAATGAATTTCACTCCCACTGCTATTAATTCACCACAACTACCATTAAAGGACTTTGTAAATGAAACATGCCGTGGCATATGTTTCCAGGTGAGCTCAGGTGTGTGTGTGTGTGTGGGGGGGGGGGGGGTAGGAGGAGCCAAAGAAGAACACGGAGACATCTGCAGATCTGTGTGAACGCACGTCATGACAGGCCACAGGACAGGATAAGGAGACATTTATTGGACTGAAGTTGATAGAAGAATCAAGAGCATGTCGTAGTCAAGTGAATCGGAGGGAGGAAGTAAAGTGAAGATTCAGGGCGAAGAGGTAAATACTGACTTTACAAGATTGGTGACATACATATGATAGGAGTAACCTGTGTGAGCAGGAAGGAAAGTGTGAAGACGAAATGTGCAGGTTCTACAGGAATGCAAGTGCGGATCTAGACGTATGTTGAACTTTGTTTCAAACATATTGCTTGGGATAATATATTATTATGTTACTTTAAAATGACAGCTGAATGCTACATTCATAGCAATACTTTATTCTGTATTTCTGTGTCAATTTTCTTATGGTTTGCGTTTTGATTTAAGCTGTCTGGGTGCTATACTTCATCAAGTCTGGACTTGCTGTTCCAATCCAGGCAGAGTTATTACACAGGTGTGTATGCAGATTGTTACTGTGGTGGTTATGAATGTGAGCCATCAGGACAGGTAACAACCACCTTAAACATGTCTCCACCGTGGGAGGGCATGATCAGTTGCAGGACAGTCATTAACCATGGTGTATTTCTTGTGCTGTCTGTCTATGTAGATGGCACAGCAAGAAGAGCCCCTGTATGATTTTCCAGAGCCAAGTCAGCCTTCCAAGTTTTTAGGACATCAGAGGGGAGCTGGTTCTCTGAAAAGCATCAGTATACTGGACCGCCTCCTTCTCACTGTTCCTGTCTGGCTTCAGCTGTCAATCAACCCTGCCACTGCACTGCACATACTGCAAAGAGAGCCCCCTGGGGTCAGACACACACACACACACACACACACACACACACACACACACACACACACACACACACACACACACACACACACACACACACACACACACACACACATTCGTTTATTTGTAATCTAGTAGCCATTGGGTAGTGAGTGTAATCGCATCTTCTTTTAAAAAAATAAAAATAAAATAAAATAAAAAATATAAACATTTGAAAATTAAGTAAAAAAACAAAAACAAATAGCGAATAAATTAAATAAATAAATAAATGAAAATAATAAAATTAATAATAATATTTAAAAAAAATAAATAGACATGTAAAAACTATTTTAAATGCATACAAATAAATACTTTTAAAAAAGTAAACGCTTGAAGGTATGTTTAGTTTAAAAATATATAATAAATAAATAAATAAATAAATAAATGTTTCACTTTGCACCAGTTCCCCCCATGCTTTATGAGGTCCCCATGGCGTGACTGTCTAAACATATCAATGTCCCCATGTAGATAGGAATACTTTGATTTTCTTCCATTCAATGGCATGATTATTTTGAAAAAAATATTAAAAATGTCTTAATATGACAACTTGTCTGTTATACCAGAACCACTTTCAGTTAAAAAAAAAATACAGCAACATATCTTTCATGTTTGTTTGAAAACATAAAAGTTTAAAGGAGTAAGTGATGGTTCCAATGAAGAAAAGTGAACATATCAACATGTTCTGCTTGTTTGTCCTTGTCTCTTCTGCTCCATGTTGTTTGTGGTGATCCTGGTGTCATTCACTTGAAACACAACATTGGCACCAATGTTTAGGGGGGCAGCAACTTTAAAGAAAAATTGTAATCAAATATATTTTTCAATTGATTTGATAAGATAAGATATACTTTATTAATCCCCATGGGGAAATTCAAAGTAGTCACCGTAGTCATTTGAGTCGAGTAATCGATTAATAATTTCAGCTCAAATGTTTAGTCTTTCCTTTCTATAACTCACAATATCATATATGTATTCAATAATCAGTTGGGTTACATTGCAGACCTTCCTTGTGCGGAAATCTCGCACATCCCAGAAGAATGTGCTGTGTGTACGTTTGACAGACGACAGTGTGCCGTCCTTTGTTCAGCAGTTCGGTATCCAGGAGGAACAGTCTAGTAAGAGGCTTGACTCTCCAAAACTCTCACTCGTGTTAAGCTGTCATTTCAGTGTCAGAGTCTTGAAGTATCTGAACTTACAGTTTTCCATACACCTCCCAGCTCTGTCTCTGGAGACTTCAGCCATCAGTTTCCCAGACCTGCCAAAGCTCATTTCCTTCTACTGTGTTAGCAGGTAAACTCTTGGAACTCTCATACACATTTTCTACTTTGTATGTTGGTTTTTATTCTTTCTGTCTATGTGTAATATTGTCTTTTGTATTATCTGTGTGCAATCAGAGATGTACTACCATTCCCTCTGGAGCTCCCAGAAGCCATTGCAAGGGCAACATCCCACAAAGAGCTGGAGTCCATCTCACATATGGGAATAGGTTTGTGAACACACCTCTTTTTTTTTTGCATTTTCAGTTTGTACAGTTTAACTCTTGAATTATAAATATGCTCGTGGTATTTTTTGACATAAAACATGTTAAAATTAATTCATAAGCTTTGCACCCTACTATTCATTGTAGTGGATAACATGCATCAACAGTTTAATATGCAATAGTTTTTATCCTTTCAAGCACAAGCACATATATACAACTCTTTCCACAAAGAGAATATGTTGATGATTTAAGAAAACATATGATTTCTGTCTAAAATGTAACTCTCCACTGTTATGAATCAGTGATTATATTCTGGGAAACGTCCGTCAGACTCTAATGACTTAAACAAAAAAAGGTGCTGAGAGGCTGAGGTCAGGGCTTTCCTTTGTCCTCATGATAAATCATAAAAATTATTTCTTTTAAGATTAAAGAATGTGACCTTGAGTGAAAGGAGATGATAACAGGTTAATTGTGCATTTAAACTATATTATATACAGTATTATGAAGTTATTTTCTTTTTTGTGGCATTTTGATCTTTTTCTTTCCTCAAATATCCCTATTCTATAATTTATGATTCATGATTACAAGAGATGTTACAACATGAAGTTTACTACTTAAGCACATGTGTATCATTTCACAGAATTCTGGAATTCTCACTTAAATGTCCGTGGACCACGTGAACCCCCTAAACCCCAGAAGGAGAAGAAGCCAGACTCTGGACCGTCGGTACCACCCCCTGCTCCCCCACCGACTGATGCTATTCCTAAACCAAAGCCAGACAGTCAGGTCACCACAGCATCCGGCTCTGAAACTGTGACCAAAAAGTCTGGTTCCAACCCAACACTTTTCCATGAGTTTTGTCCCATCAAGACTCGGAGTCCTCGAGAGTTGGACTGTGGGTCTGGTCTGGGTGCTCTCTGCTTCATAAACCCTCTTTTCTTACAGTCTTTGAGCAAGAGGCGCATGTTCAAACGCAGCCTCAAAGTTCGTGTTTCCACAGAGTCTTCAACATTACTGTCACCCCCCCTCGTTCCTCCACCACCACCACCCCTTGTGCCCAAAACCAAGAGGAAATGTAAAGCCCAGAAGGAAGGACCAGGAGCAGCTCAAAACCCAGATACCCTTAACAAGACCACTCAGATGGCTCCCACAGCTCAGGACACCCAGCCCCAGATACCAGGCATGTGCAGTGAGGAACAAGTGCAGCCTTTTCATCTTCAGTGTGACAGGCAGGGGGGTCAAACTATGACTGGAGTCATAGAAGACGAGGCTACACCTCAGATACCAACGGGCCAAGGGAATCTAGTAGAAGAATCTGACTACATGCAGCCTTCACCAGCAGTGAATTCTTCCTTTTCTACTTCACTTTCTTATCTGTCACCATCTGTTACTCCCAAAGCACCTCCCCTTTCACCTAAAATGCCTCCATCACTCTCTGTTCACGACTCTCCTTGTGCTTCACCCTCACTCTCACCTTATCAGTCCCCATCTCTCTCCCCTAGGTTTCCCCTATCTCTGTCTCCACATGACTCACCCACTACTTCACCCTCTCTCTCACCCTATCAGTTCCCCTCGTCTTCTCCTAAGGCGCCTTTCTCTCTGTCTCCTTTCACTTCCCCATCCTTTCATCAATTGGCCGAGGAGGCCTATCACATCCCAGTCGCCCTTTTAAGACCAGATTTGCAAAGAAAGCAGGTAGAAGATGAAGAGGAGGATGGAGAAGGTGATGAGGAAAAATATGACAAGGTGCAAGAGTTACACACAGAGATGGAAGAGGAAGAAAATGATCTCCTTTTGCAGATTAATGCAGTTTCTTTGTGTGACACAGACAGTTGCAGTTCTTTCAGTAGCCAGGAGGAGGCAGCAGAGACTCCACCTCAATCACTGGACAAACAGGATGATGGAAGAATCAATGATTTAGATTGCATATAACGATCATACTGTGAAACATATCTAATGTAGGTTCTGAAAATGTTTCAAACCATGTTTCGAGTCATTTATGAGGAAAGTAAAAAAAATAAACTATAATGATCTCATCAAAACATTTTATTTTCTGCAGATTTAACAGACCTTTTCATTCAGACCAGCTACAGATTCTTTTTTTTTTTTTTACAGTCAAACAATAAGGGATTACTTTTTACTTCCTGTCAATTTGCACAAAGGACAAAGTATTTGTTGTCATTCAACAGCAGCAACTTAGTAAGTGTCGAATACTCTTTTAATTATCACCATTGTTGGAAATTTAGAAATCACCAAAATGTAAATGTAATTTAAGATTTTTCCCAAAGGTTACTGTGGAGTTTAATTAGTCCAAGCATGACTAAGCAGAGAAAATACACCAGGATAAACAAAAATCCACCAATAAAAGTCAAAATGGCTTTCATTTTCTTTACATTTATACCCACAATCTGTTTGTTAAAACTAATCTGGAGTGTTTTCCAGATTTTCTCAATTGTCAAATGAATGTTGAAAATGTGCCTCCCAGTTGCCTCTGATCCTTTCTCATCAATTGATCTTATTACAGACAGACCAGCTGTTTTGCCAGTTTGTTAAGGTTTGACACTGATGAAAACTTTATTTTAGTCTCATCAGAAGTGTCTCCTTAGTGTATTTCAGACCATTGTGCAGTTTTACATGTAAACTAGGTGTCAATTTGTTTTCATTATGTAGAGGAAAAAAATCTGCAGTTTTAATCTTGAAAGGAAGCTTGTGGTGCGGATGTCCATCAGCACCAGCAGGGGGCATCTCTTTTATTTAGCTGTAGAAGGTCAGCCTCCAGCTGGTCTGCATCTTCTTGGAAGCGCTCAGTGAAGGAACAAATTAAACCTGCTGCGTTTCCTTCATATTCCACCAGCTCAACATTATCACCTGAAAACCACACACAAAACAATTCACTGCATGAAAGAATGATACAGGACATCATCTCTCATTCAACACTTTCCTTGAAAAGAATCATAATCCCACACATAAAACAACAAGCCGAGCTGGTATAAGTGCACCTGAGAACACTAATGTGACATACAGGTACATACCATTGACTTTGGTGTTTGCTTGGACAAACATTTTGCGAGCTTCTTTCCTCAACAGCACAGTCTCTCGGAGACGGAGGAAATTGTGAGCACCGCTGTCATTGACTGTAGAATACTTGTCATAAAGTGCCCGTCCTCCCTCCACATCTGCTGTTGCCTTCAACACCTACAAATTGGTCAAATAGTTTTAATTCGTATGTGTGCGTTGAAGTGGGTAACATGGACATAACTATAATTTTTCTAAATTACATAAAAAAAAAAATTCCCAGGACGTGTCACTGTGCACACGTTTAGCTTCATATTGATATTTTATACATTTCCTCATATGGCAGCTAGAAATCAACACAACAATAGTTTGGAGGAAGTAAAAACTGAGAAGTGTATTAGTAATAAAATAACATTCCTGTTGCATTGTCAAAAAAAATTTACCATGTCTGGAATAAACCATTTCATTTTAGTAGAAACAAGATAACTGTTGAACTTAGGGAATACAACTCTAAATAAATTTGTCATGGAGCAATTTTGACTTTTTAAGGAATTATTATACCTCAAAGTCCATGTTTACACAAGTTATATTACTCATCAAGTACTATTGGGAAACAATTTCTGCATATATTGTTAATAAGCCAAACTGGTAACTCAGTCAGACTCTAAAGACATTTCCATCCAAATACTAATCAAGAATCCTCCTGTTGAGCAAACATCTCACATAACTTCAGAGCTTTACCACCCTTGCTTTTGATAATTTCCTCTCACGTTAAAAAGATTGACCTTGTATATATTTGCTTAACTGCAATGGGAAAAGTGAAGACATACTGTACCTGCAGTTTACGGAGGAAACTGTTGATGGCTTCCTTGCCCACAGTGGCAATTTTGCTTTGGTCCACAGTAATTCGAGCGTCAGGTTTGCCGTCTTCTCCGGTCACTTCTTCCAGGCCTACCAGACCTTCTCCAGCCTCCAGCAGTACACGCAGGATCACAAAACGAGCCTGCATGTGGGCCTGAAATAGATGTAGGCATATATGCATGACACAAACTGTAAACACCTGTTGATACTGATGAGAACATAGAAGTAGGCCGACTACAAACTGTACTATTAACATATGCAAATACTTTGAAAAGATCCAGTCAGAAACACATGGTTAACGGTATGTATGCCGACACGCAGATACATTGTTGTACCTCTGTACCTTTCTATTAATTTTGCTGACTCCTGTTAAACTCCAATCCAAATTTAAAAATAAAAACATATTAATTTAAAAAAGTGCTCAACAATCTAGCATTTGACAGAAAATCACAATTTCAGACAGTGCGATTTTGGGGTCGTCGAAGCCAGAGTTTTTTTTTTTTTTTTTTTTAACAGTTCTCCTAACTGACCCAGGTTTTGTTTCATCAACTATTTTACACATGTATGCCACCTTCCTTCCATCCTGCCAAGCTCACCAATCAGAAACGGCATGGTGCACCAGGACAGGTCACATATTTTTGAGTCCAATCAGTGTAAAAGCTGGTCAGCAATTTCAGAAAAGGCTTCAGCATGACCAGAAGGGGAGTCAGGGGGCTTGAAACCAAGTTAAGGCATAGATGGTTCTTTTAGTTCTTCAGTTGTAAGAAATAAGCCGTCGCTCAAGCACTCAATGTAGCCAAGTTTCTGGTTATTAATAAATATGACTACATTTGAAATCATTTCTTGACTTTAGTTTTCATTCTTGCAGTACAGTTATGGCATTTATTGTTTATGCAAGTATCTGTGAAGTTTGCAAATGTTGCTGACCACCGAAACTTGTTTGAAGAAAATCCTGAATGAAATCAAAATCACAATATCTGCCAGAAAAATTGCAAATCTTTTTTTTTCGTTAAAAAATTTCAGCCCAAGTTAAGAGCACAATAGGATACCTGTCTCCAGCTCTTGCTTTCAGGTGTGTAAAACTCCAAACCCAGCAGTCCAGCTCTGACCATACTGAGCCAGTTGACATACACCACATCCATGGCATCTTGACCCTCGTGGCCAAAAATACTGAAACACATACAAAGAACAGTAATGCACTGACCTCTCCCAATAAGCAACCCCTTTAGACTCAACAATAAATGGCCTGGGGAAAAAAAAGTCCCCTGCTCCCATATAACTAAGGATTAACTAACTACTACTACTTCGAATTAACTAAGGATAAAGTGTGTTCTTGAAAACTGTGCTTGTTATTATTTATATAGTGCAGACTGTGAGCCAAGGTTACAAACAGTACATGATGTACCTGAGCACTTGCTTGTTGAGACACAGATATAGTCCAACACATTCAGCACGGCATTCCTCGTAGGATGAAGCAATAGTGGAAAATTTACTGTCCCATGTCTCACTACCCTGATACCAGCTGGTCACCTACAACATAAACATAAGTTAACTTGCTGCAATGGTTAAACACATTTGTAAAAATGTACTAAAGCCATTCTAACATTAGGCAGCATATGTGTTTACACAAAGATACACTTACCAGTTCACCAGTTTCTGGGTTAATCACCTTGCTTTGATCAAAGTTGAACTTGCCCTTATCATCCTGTTGGGGATGGAGTGCACACACACACACACACAAACCGTCTAATTATGAACAGACAAACATTTTCATGCAACCTGACTAACCTGATATAGGCCATTAACGCATGTGATAAATGACAAGCATTTTCAAACCATTTTATCACCGTAAATGCTGCCAGTTAATTGTAACTATATCTTCTATCCCATAATCATGACACCCAAATGTATTGATGTATTACTAGTTTTCAGACTCACCTGGACAAACAGCTTTCCACTTCCGTGGCCCAACAGTTCATGAAGTCCAACCTGTACCTCAAAGGATGGGCTTTTCCACTTCAGAAATAGGTCCTATAAATGACAAAAAGTAAAACAAAAAAAACATTGAGCGTATTCATCGACTGAATAAGAGACTGAGCTGGTATGTAGGAGAACTATATAGCTGTATGCTTTACTTTGTCCGCCTCTCCTAGGAAGGTGAGCTTTTCTTTTTTTGTAGAATAGGCTACGGCCAGCACATTACCAAGTGAAACATTTTTAAAGCCCTCTGACTGCCTGATGTCATCATCTGGATATAAAGGAGAGACACAAAAATGGTTATAAGAGTGAAAATGTAAAAAACAGAAAACTAGTTCACCCATGTCCTTGTGTATGTGTGTGTATGTGTGTGTGTATGTGTGTGTATGTGTGTGTGTGTGTGTGTGTGTGTACATACAGTTGGGGATGTTTATGCCAGCTGGTATTCCACTGCCAGCGAAGGTGAGAACATCCAAAGAGGTGAAGTCAGGCTTGAGGAACTTGTCCTTTTCAAAATCCCTGGGCCAAGGTAGCTCAGGAAGTAAGACCTCTGCTGAGCTCACGAGTTTGGCAAAGCGCTCACTCATCGCCTTGTTCACCACCGCAACAAAACCTAGAGGTAACACCATAGCTCTATAAGAGAAATCGGACTTGGTATTTAAGAAGATAATTTTGACCATGGACTATCGGTCAACAAGACCTAGACCAGTGCTGCTAGGCTTGGGGTATATCCCAGAATGCTCCCAATCCTTAATGATGTCATAATGCGAAGCATCCCCAGTTCACAACCAGACAAATAATTCCATAGATATGAACAAAGGTGTGTTTAGTGATTTTAAACCTTTCATCACACCCTTGTGGGTAATCTGGAAATGGTACATTTTCCAAAATCAAATCGGTTCTTTTTGATATTCGTTGACATGCAAAGCATTACATTTCTAAAGTGAATATTTTTCCAAGTTATCAAGTTCACACAAAGGATAACTGGTGGCAGCAGGTGAACCAAAAATATATCCCCAAAACTATGTTCCAGGGTATCATAAATGTACATTCCAAAGTATACTACAGCTCTAAAATCTGTTTTAAGCTGCAAGAAAAGAACCCTAAACCAACTTGCCTGTTTTTTTTTCTTCAAACATGACTTACCTTCAAATTCTCCTCGAGAGCCAAATGGATCTCTGTAGCTTTCTATGAAACCAATGTAACTGTGAGACGAAAAAAGAGATGAGTGATGGGGGAGTAAAGAAGAGAGAAAATAGTAATGTTTTTGACAGTGTGTAAAAAAAAAATGAAGCAATATTCAGAAATAAAGAATATGAGTAAAAAAAGATGCAAATTAATCATCATCATCATATATTAAAATGGCTGTAGTTCAGACAAATACAAACACTGATCTAGCTCAAATTTGACGTGGACATCTATCTACATCTTACACCTGTTTATTAATAGAAATTGCAATTTTGCTCTATAGCGCCTCCTACAAATTTGCCTTTTTTAAAATGGCTGTAGTTCAGACATACGAACAGCGATTTAGCTGAAATTTGACTCAGTTGTCAGTCTCGCAGTTCTACACTCACTCAACACACAACATTTCAAAGAAGTCACTCTATGGCGCCCCCTACATATTTAGAAAAAGGTGTGCATTTCTGGCAGAATATCGCATCCTGCTCACGGTACAATGTCATCTCGCTGTCAGCTGTTGTCAGCGGTCACATGGGAAGGTGGTTGTGAGGGACGGCGAAGGCCTTCGAGACTGAAGTTTTAATTGGACTTTTCAAATCCAATGTCAGAAAAAGTTCTGTTTAAATAACAGTTAACACTCAAACTTCCGTGGCTTATTTCCCCAATACTTGTACTACTATGGTACTACTGACACAAGTTTAGATTAGAATGATTTGATGATGAACTTAAAGAGGCATTTAAAAAGGTTTATAAAGTCACAAGTCCAATGTTTTGGACAGGACTTAAAACAGTAGCCTTACCTCTCAACAATTGGTCCCTTGTCCCTGATCCAATAACGTGAGCCGTCTTTATGTGCTTCAATTGAGCCAACAGTGAAGCTACGTCTGTACTCCTCAATCATCTTTTTCTGATTTTCGTTGGCAGCGTAACCCTGTTAATAAGGCAAGGATTTCATACACAACATTTTGTCATCACCTATGCTCAAGTGTAACAGCAACATCTTTTTTTTTTTTTTTTACATTATGAATACATGCAATTCAACCCTGCACCATTCACTGACACTGTGGCAGCCTTTGCACCCCACTTTGGTCTCGGACAGAGAGAGGAAGAGACTAAGTAGACTGATAAAGAGAGCCGGCTCTGTTTTAGGCTGCCTGTTGGACTCCATTGAAGTGGTGGTAGACAGATGGATGTTGGCAAGGCTGACAGCCATCATGGAAAACCCCTCCCACCCCCTGCACCACACGCCTCGAATAGCTTCTTCAGCACCAGACTTTTACATTCCCTCGGCAAGGAGCACTTCTGCAGATCATTCCTCTCCATAGTGCTTATAATCATATAATAAGATGATTTTAGATTTACTCTTTTATACTTATATATTTTGAAGTACATGCATAATCTTTAATTTTCTATTTTGTCTCTTGTAAGACTAAGAATAAGATGTGCTAACTATAAAGTAAAATAGAATATTTTTAACTCTTATCCTGTCACAGTTTTGTATTTTTTGTTCCCTTGTTACAAAAAATAAATAAATAAATAGGTAATTAGATGACTTATATGACATATGGGTGACTGCCTAATTTTCTTTAATAAACATACTTTGAAAAAAGAAATAGAATATGAAACTATCTGTAGGAGTAAAAATTAAGCAAGTGAAATAAGACAAGGTTAAAGATCTGAGTCACAAACTAGTGACAAAATCACCAGTTTTTCCACTTACAGAAAATTACTTGTAAATAGGTCATTTTTATGTAGAATTTTCTCAGGAATTCAATTCTGTCATTCAAAATGCAAAAATGTGGACCACAAACCTGCTATTAAGCATTTATTATAGGCATGTTTATAAAACTTTTTACTCACGTTTTTGAACAGTACAAGAGATACCACTGCATAAGTGACATTTAACATGTTGAGACTATTTGCAAAGGAGCTAATGTTCATGTATTAACCAAATAGTGTTCATAAAGACAACATATGAAAGTCAGTCCAGTCTCAAATCAGCCAGGGCTTGCTGATACAGGAGCTGCATTTGATGTGACCTGGACACCCTTGCTGCATCAACTTTGTTTTCTGCCAGATGATCCACATTGACAGATTTTAGCTTACTATATTGTTCAGAGCCATACCACTTGATCAAAAAAGAGCTAACAGGACACAAATCCCCAGCTGAAATAGAAGAAATGCCTTTTTTCTTGTAAAAAAACACCTCAAAATTCATAAAATTTTGTCGTAAAAAAAATTCTCATTGTTTTTTGGGCAAAGATATATCTTAATTTGAACTACCTAAGTGTACCCTATATAAATAGGTATTATCAGTTGAAGTTTCATGAGTGTAGCTTTAAAACTGAAGGAGTGAGAATTTTTTTTACAACACCATGTATTTTTTTCACACGTCTTAAATTTAAGGGGTGTAGGTTGGGAAAGTGGTTAGTTTTTCTTAACTAGTGTTAGTTATTGTTTATTATAAGGCGTCAATGAATTTTAGAGACCCTACTGATTATTTTGGTATGCAATTTATAGATATAGCTTCAAAAACACCACCACCAGAACAAAATAAATATCATGTCTTACCTAAAACACAAAATTTTGCCAACAAAATTGTCACTCGACCTTTGGCCATAGAATCCTGATGGAGGAAGTCCCTGCTATCTGAAAAGCTTAAAATCTAGGTTGTAATACAAGAACAGAACATATGAACATGGACTCTAGCTTACTTCTTAGATTAGAATCTGTTTTCACTTGTCCATTGAGTGAAGAAGTCATGACATGAAAAAAAATTGTCACCCAAAAACGCCTATTTTTAGGCTATTTTCAGTGTTTAACACAAAAAATCAAGTATTAAATTCATATTTAGGAACTTTTAGGTGCCAAAATCTGAAAGAGCAGGTAGTTTTACCCCTAGAAACAACTCAAAACACAAAGAATTAAATTTTTTTATTATGAAATATTTTTTTCACACATTTGTCACCAAATTGTGACTCAAAGCTTGAACACTGTCATAAGGAGTTTTTGGATGAGTGAAAATATTGAGACATGGTAGATTATGGGAATATTTATGTGATAAGCTCTCCATAGTTTTGTTGTGTAGCAATTGTACAATTGTATACCAGTAAACGTATTCTATTCTCTTATTTCACTATAATTGCTTGTTGTATGTTGTTGCTGTTAATTGTAAAATTTGAGTAGTTTTCCAGCTCCAAGTTACTTCAATCACTTAAAGTGTAACAAATGACCTGGCCCCTATTGGATTTTTCACTCTCACCTCTGCTTGTTGCAGGTAACAGCAGACTTTCTCCATTAGAGGTGCGTAGTCTCCCCTACTGACAGTGAATTCTTTGTCTTCAAAACTGTAGTTGCCGCAGCATGACTCGCATTCCCCTTCAACTGCACAATCTGTGAAAGAGCAATTTAAATTTTTTATTCAATTATTAATAGTTGGGGTCTTCTAACTGCTCCATATACAACTAGGTTTGTATTGGATGTGATACATGTTACATGATTTTATTTTGTATGCCACATTTCACATACTTTTACAAGTAAAACAATGAATATATATTCATGAATGTACTGTGATATTAACCTTTCTGCACAGCAGAGGCCAAGCGTACTTCATAAGAGACCTTCCCTCCACTGTCTTTCTTAAACAGACGGGTGTTGTATGCAGACAGTTTCTAAAAAGCAAACCACAATAAAACATCTTTGAATAAAACAGAATATGCATTAAAAATACTGAATAGTATGAGGGGACACGGAAACTGAAAAGAAAGAAGTACATAGAGATACATTTTTTAAAAAAAGTATCCAGATTATTACAATAAACTGAACAAAGCACAAGAAACTAAACGGGTCATAGTGGATCTGAAACCAGCTTACTTTGGAATCCAGAAACTTCTGAGCCACCTCAGCATCCTCCAAACAGCAGTTTCCTGAGAAGTAGGTAGTTATGCCCTGTACCAAAAACACAACATAATCAATGAGTTTATGACTAAGGGGATGGCCCAGAAGGGGTTGGCCGGGGCTCCTAACAACTGCCTGGCTCCAGCCCTACCCCTGCCCTGGATGCGTTTCATTATCTTGCCGACACATTAAGTTTTAACCTCGACAGAACAGAGCACACGATGCAGACATGAGCATGACATTGACTCAAAAGTGATTCTCAATGCAATATATCACAGATGCAGGGGGTGATTCTACCAAATGTCACAGTCTATTACGCGTAACATTGACAAATCTAAAAATCATTAACTCTAAAGTGAATGTAACCAATTCCTACCTTGTCGCCCAGCCCCAGCTGTTTCTGTCTGTCTTCCAGGGAGTATAGGAGACATGAGCAGCTGTTCCATAGAGCCTCCATCTCAGTGGACTGCTCCTGAAAAGCCTGGCTAGCCCACACCAGAGCTTTGAGCTTGTCCTGAATAAAGAAAACAAAAGGAAAAGAGTGAAATACCATTGTGGAATATAACCCTCAAAATAGCCATTTTCAGACACTGGATACATAACACCATGTTGAAAGTTATACAGTAAGTCCAGCTTATGACTCATATTGCAATTTTCACAGGAAAAAATGAACAAGGTGTTTACTGAAATATCAAATTTGACTCTTTGCAATAGAATAAAGCTGCCCTGTCTTCTTACCTTTGGTAGATTTGGGATAAACTTGGTGTCCCCAAAAGACTTGTAGTTTCCCATGTTAGCATACAGACCTGCTGCATAAACCAAGAAGGCCTAAAGATCACAAACACAGAGCATAACTGTTTTGTGGAGCACTGCATAATGCAGAGCTGATATATTTATGCTGAAATGTGGACTCAAAACAGTCAAGTCACAGAAACAAATGAGTAAATGATGTTACCTGGTACTCCTCAGAGCTGAGTCCAGCTGCTGTGGCAACCTTCTCCAGCTCTGCAGGCGCTTGCTTCCTGAACATTTTCTGCAGCAAGACGAAAATGTCCACGGACTCTGGTGATGTCTGTAGCAGTACAGCAAGACCACCATACCTAAAATAGTACAATAATTGTTTTTATTTTTTGATTAGCAGTAAACAGAATGTTCAGAAGTGTCAAGGTAATTTTATTTAAAATTTGACTAATGTCCTGAACCAGAACATGGTATAACATACCAGGCAGCACGTGACAGGTAATGGGCATACATCTTCTCCTGAGGTGAGAGCAAGCGAAAGGCCTCCCCACATTCAAGTGCAGAGACACCAATATCGTTTGGGAGGTAATACTGCGAGTCCACCATCTTTAGTCTGACGTTTGACACTAGTGGTAATGAACTGAAGGAAAAGTAATGAAGTAGAATGGGGTAGAGAAAAAGAACAAAGGAAGGATAAACACAAAAGTTAATATGGAGCAGTGGAAAGCAGATAAAAAACAAGAGACAAGAGAAAAGTGTAAACATTTTTCTAGTATCTACTGGACATTCTGTTGTGACTTTTTTATCGAAATGTGTGTATTTTGAAACCATTTCTTAATCATCTGGATGTTTTAGGCGATTTGGCAGACTTAAACTTATGAATGAGTACAGATTCTTTATTATAATATTGCATTTTGTATTTATGTAATGACATGCCTTTGACTTTTAGGAATAATTTAGTTCTGTTGGCCAGAAATATATAGAGCCATTAACAGATTTTAATTATATTTAATTTTATAATTAATCATATCACAACGAGTACTACATAGTTACATAAAACTTCGATTTTGTAAGTGTGATTAATGAGTGTAAAATATAGCTACAGGACAGTTTTCCATTTGTTTCTCATTATTAGTACCGCAACTGATATGCTGATATAGTGATGCTCTTTTTAAAATGTTAAACAATATGTTTTTACTTTCAGATTTAAGTTTAATTACAGTCACAGTTTTGTAAAGCTGGGATGAATATAATATTTAACAATTGCCATTATAGTAGGTATCCAAAAGCAACAAGAATGTTAAGAATTCATAGCAGAGAGTGATTTTAGACAATAAATAATAACTATTTGGGAATATAACTAGTTTTTTCTCTTTTATTTCCATATCGTCATCACAACATTTCGAGTAATAGAATCAAAAGCAAATTGGTTTATATCCATTAAAATTAGCAGGCTGCATTCTCAAACATTAGCACACTAGCACCCGATGTTAAGTAAATAGTCATTATTGAAATCAGAAAATACTCATAAGTTTATTGGCAGTCGGTCCCTGACCTACCAACTCGTTTGCTAACTAACTTGTTAACATTAGCTCATAGTTAGCTAAAGCTATACCGCTGCTCAGTAGTGAGAGCGCTTAAACACGCCACTACCACGTACGTAGGCAAAACACAAATCCAACAAAATATGCATCACATTTTGGGCAATAATTCATAGCCATTATCTCCATGAAAACAACGAACTTCACCTACACAGCCTTTTACCTTACTTTATTCTACACCTTCGACCAACGTCAATTTGCAGTCTCACGCTGTATACTTCCTGCATCCATTCATTGGTTGACCCGCCTCTCAACCAATCACTAAGCGAATAATGTCACTGATGCAACGCTCACCAATCAGAAATTGGCTAGCTGAGCATGTCGTCCACTCTTTGCACCATGTTTAAATGCACACAGAAACTTCTGAAATAAGCTCTGAATTTTAGAATCACTGTCCCAGGAAGTCAGAAATGAATTTTTGAGACAAATACATCAACAACGAACCGTGGTAGAGCTGCAAAGACTTATGTGATTACCAGTATCCACAAGAGTATGTGATATCAGACGAGGTGGCCGAGTGGTTAAGGCGATGGACTGCTAATCCATTGTGCTCTGCACGCGTGGGTTCGAATCCCATCCTCGTCGAAGTCAATCTTTTCCATATTTGAGAATATCTCGGCAACAGGCGTCTACGGAAAACACAGTTCATTGGTAATTTCACGCGCGACCAAACTGGTAGCTAGAAACGTTTTGGTTAATATGTCACTGCCGATAGAGGGCGGCCGGCCGCTGACAGAGGTAACACCAAAACCTCGCGATAGATTAAAACCTCGCTCCGTTTTTTTAAGCGCATGAAGTGGCAAGTTCGAATCCTGTGATGGTTGTCTCTTCCCTATCCTCTATTCTTTCTTGAATTTCTTCCCTTGCCTTTTTACATTCTAAATATTTCATTATTGCATGTTCAACTGTTTGAGGTCATTCACATTTAGGCAGTGTACAGGACGTGTCAAAGCAAATTGTACTTCCTGTGGAGTCTGTACATCTGTCGACAGTGCACATTCGGGAGTGGCCAGTGCTCTGTTCTTTGCTGTGGCATGTTGGGGGAGAGGGTGTCCGTGCGGCTGACAAAAACAGGCTGGACAAGCTGGGGCACAGTGGTTGGTGCTGACCTTCAGATGGTCCAGCAGGTGGCAGAGGCAAGGACTCAGAAAAAGCTGAGGGCAGTAATTAAAAACCCTGAATACCCACTCCACCACATCCTGAAGATGTTGAACAACAGCACCTTCAGTCACAGACTTATTGCACCAATGTGCAAGACAAAGATACAGAAAGCCTTTTATCCCTGTTGCTATTAAGTTTTATATTGCACAAAAGTAAATGCACTTTTTAGTGTAATTTACTGTACTTTAACTCAGTAGTATATATATATATATATATATGTGTGTGTGTGTGTGCGGAAGAGGACAAAGGCCACTTTAAAAAAAGAGAAAAGTCCATGAAGTCAGAGTGACTAATTCTTAGAATAAAGTCAGAATTCTGACAAAATAAATCTGAATTCTGAGATTAAAGTCAGAATTCTGATTTACCAAAGAATTCTGACTTTAATCTCAGAATTCAGATTTATTTTGTCAGAATTCTGACTTTATTCTAAGAATTAGTCACTCTGAGGTCAGTCAGAGATAAGTCAGAATTCTGATTTTTTTCTCAGAATTCTGATTTTAAAGCCATGATTTTAAGCCATGACCTTTTTTTCCTTTTTTTTTTACAGTGGCCCTAATCATCTTCTGTAATATATATATAATATTTAAGTGTGTTTTTATGACTGTCTGTATATGCTGTTTTTAAGATGAAAGTGTGACAGTAATTTCCTGTAAAAGATTAATAAAGGATCTATCTATCTATAATCATACTTTCTTTCATTATGTTTCCTATGAGAAATTATTGTTCAATCACATGTGCCCTAAGTCATAATTATAATAAAATGATTATAATTAATTCTTCTTTTCTTCTCTTTCCATCTTGTCTTATTCCAACAGCTGGGCCAATTCTAAAAAGCGCTCTTCCTTTGCAGCTTTTCTTCCAATCATCTTTAAAATGGAAAACAGCTGTGACGTCAACTTCCCCTGAAAATACAATGGACCCACCCACTGACCCTGACAACCAATCACAGTAGCCCATGTAATTTGCATGGAGCCTGTATAAAGTCAGCATTGTTCCTTCTTCAACTCACTTGTCATATCAAACGACGGATAGTCAAAACAATCATAGCTTGATTTACATGAAGCCTGTATAATAGCAGATGATCAGTGCATTCAAGAACATTTGTTGCTGTTTGTGATTGAATATAAATATGCCTGAACCCGCCAGTCCGCACCCAAGAAGGGCTCCAAGAAAGCTGTGGCCAAGTCAACAGGGAAAGGAAGCAAGAAGAGGAAGGCAAAGAGAAAGGAGAGCTACACCATCTACGTGTACAAGGTCTTGAATCATCTCCTCCAAGGTCATGAGCATCATGAACTAATTCGACAACGACATTTTTTAACAAATCGCCTCCCGCCTCCTGTCTGGCCCATTACAAGAGGTCCACCATCACCTCCAGAGAGATCCAGACCAGTGTCTGCCTTCTGCTGCCCGGTGAGCTGGCTTTGGTCTGAGGGCACCAAGGCCGTCACTAAGTACACCAGCTCCAAGTAAGTCTACTGGACTGAAGTAAACCAAAGGCTCTTTTAAGAGCCACCCAATGAAACAAAAAGACTAACCTCACTTTAAGTTGCTCATTAAAACTTTATTTAATTCTCGGGCACTTCTCTCTCAGAGGTATAAGCACTATGGGGGCTGCTTGTGGAGTAATTAAATATTTAATATAATTGCCAAATGTTCATCAACTTTAGCTCCCAATAGCCACATTCTCAACCTTGCATGTGTCAATTACATTACTTTGCATTACTTATAAGCAGTAGTTGAGTTGCAAAAAAAAAAATTAATAATTTTTTAGATTTACAAAAAAAAGGGAGTGGGGGCAGGGGTCTAATTCATGTAAATCCATTATCAAAACAAAAGACTGTAAATAAAACTTCTGAATTTTCTCTCTGAACAGTACATTTGTCCAGCATTCAGGGATATCATGATTGTCACTGCTCTCTCCCTTCTCATATGGGTCATCAGGATTAGTGTTTCCTTTTTCTTCAGCACTATTTTGCTGCTACCTCCTTTCCACTACAGAAACAACCAAATCATGCGTAGATTAATTTGCCTTATTTCCACTGGCATAATGAGCTATGTACTAGTAGTAGGCCTACACATGAATTGAAAAAAAAAATTGTGTAAACTGGAGGTTGTACTGGACTTTTTTTGTAATTGGTAATTTTCATAGTCATGAAAATGTTGTTATAATCAGTTTCCACATTAAAAAATACATAATTATATTAAAAGATTGCTGACAGCCTTCATATTTTTCACTTATTGTGTAGAAAAAACAGTACATTACTGTAATGAATTCCCCATTATCATCATCCCTGGTTTAAACCCAAAAGGTTTAATAATCAAACCTGTTCCTTCTCCTCCTCTTCCTGGCCATGGATTTCCTCTATATAAAAAAAAAACAATGATGGGGACTGATAGAATGAGCAGATATGTCATGCTAATAATTTCACAAATGATTAAAAGCTTGCTCTTGGATAATAGTTAGACTGTACAGTAAATATGAAAATCACATTTAGCATATTCGGTATATGTAATATTAAATTACAGACCATAGCAACAGACGCCAGAAGGGGCGCTTGCCTTGAACGTCACAATTTTAGCTAACATCTCCACTTACTTTTGTTGCCTGACGTCGTGAAAATAATATAGCCACGTGAAGAATATTTTATCATTTATTATACGGCCATCTAGAACGTTGCGACAGTTCCCCTTCACTTTGAAATGACGTTGCCAGCCTGCAGCGGGCCGCGCGCTGCCCATGGCTACGGGTTTTGTCACTTCAGATTCACGTTACCATATCACTCCGCAGGTAGTTCGGCCACTTTGAAAGTAAATATTCACTGCGTTGTAAGGGCTATTTTATCCAATCTGTTAGAGTAGTAGCCCTAATACGCTGTAATAACCCGTAGAATAAGGGTGATAATGCATTCACCCCGAGTTACTATCGAAAAATTAGGGACGGAACAACTCGTGGGGAATATATTATCCCTTGCTAATACAGGTAAAACATTTGAGACAAACTTTCGTCTAACATTAACAGTAAATATATGTTCCAGATTTGCCATGCTCATAAACCCAAAGGTAACGTGACTCAATGACAAATCCTGTTTCAGCAGCTAGCTAACAACACGTTATGGCCGTTAATGTCAGCTGCTAGCTTAAAGGCTACACGGCAAGCTTTGAAAACTAGCTGTGCTGTTACTGTGAATGCAACCTATGGCGAGTCTGCCGACTTTTGTATAGATTAATGGAAAGTAATTATTTGGATTCGTGTGTCTTGATTCATAGCTCACCTGTAATTTTCGTCCCTTTAAAATACTCCCTAACATGGCGTTGTCCAGCTACTGGTTTGGCCATGCTGAATTGCTGTTGTGGAGCTGCGCATGCGCTGTAGTTTTTCTCGCTCCCTCTGGCATAACACATCAACCAATTGAAAATAACCGTCATGTTCATTGCATGTTTGCGACCCTGTGCCCTCAGATTTTATTTATTTTACTCAACATGCGCAGTACTTTCTAATAATGAAATAGTTATATATAATTATAAGTTATATTTCCAACTTTTGCTGTAAAAAGAAAAACAAGGGCAACCAACTGACAGTTCGGCACACCGTAGTACATACACAGAACAGCCACTCGTGTGTTCTCATATTGTCTCACAAAAATAATACACATATAAACAACCATTTTGCATGTTAAACACAGAAAAACAATACAGAATACAATAATTATATCAATTAACATTGTTACCCTAACGGTCGGTTTAACGCCTCGCGCTCGCTAGTTGTAACAATCTACCCGGGCTACTACCTAGTCACTTTCCCAACCGTTATGTTTTCTTAACAAGTAAAACATACAAATAACACTACACAGTTGAACTTACAATGATAAAACAATCTAACACATTTACGGAACGACTCCGACACTCGCTCCTTACCTGTAAATGATAAAGAAAAATGAGGGCGATCAACTGACAGTTCGGCACACCGTAGTACATACACAGAACAGCCACTTGTGTGTTCTCATGTTGTCTCACGAGACTACTCGTGCCCTTGACCAGTGTCGCCAATGCGCCCTCTGCTGGTCGGAGTTCGCTACTGCATAATCACCTACACATACCATTCTCACCACACTGAACATGAACTACACTAAATAATAAAAAAAAACATGTTAAACATTCAAATTATAACAAAACAATTTTTTTCTTAACCCAACTATGGCTCTGTATGCCACACCATCCGCCCTCATCCCCCCTCAACTCGAGTACTGCTTATAAGCACGACCATGTCTCAAGTGTAGGATGCACACCTAGAAAACAATATATGGTTATTTTTTTTCCCTAATTAATATGACTAAACAAAGTGAATATGTTTCAGTCCCATACAGCTAAACTCTGGAACAGTCTTATTGATGTCCGATGGTGTTTTGTAGCATAGACGTCTCTCCAAACAAATGTTGGAAAATAGTTAAAGGTAACTTTGACCTGTTGAATTTCTAACTTAAATATTTTTTTCTGTTATTAATTAAATGTAAAAAAAAAACGGTTGCTCACTTTATAGCTACAAAACTGTAATCACACAATAAAATTAAGGTTTCTGACATTTCTTATTTTAAATTAATAATTCAAAGTAATCAACATGAGTATCAGAACACTCCACAATATTCATCAAATCAAATAAGGATGAAATCAGGAAACTAAACAGACATTTAAATTAAACTGATTAAATCCCATTAAACTGAAGTTCTTTCAACACAGAAGGTAGACCAAGGGGGTGCAGAAGTGCGTAGTGGCCCTGTTTACATGAGTTTTATTATAGTTTAACTCCAAATAAAGGTTAATTCTGCTTTAAAAATAACCATGTAAATACCACAAGCAATCGCATTGTACAATAAATCAAATGTGTTCTGTTCTTCCTGGTGAATGATGCGGAATATAGAGAACAGTTTAGTTCATAGGGTATGTATGTATGTGTGTGAAAAGGGGAAAACAGTTATGGATGGATGTGTGCTGTGTACGAGGAGACAGCTCAGGAATATATTCAGGTCAGACATGGGGAGAAGTCAGAGTTTGGGGGAAAAGGGAACCTAATTGCCAGTAGATGTAGGTGTTGTCCAACCCAGAGAGAGAGAGGGGGGAGAGAGAGAGAGAGAGAGAGAGAGAGAGAGAGAGAGAGAGAGAGAGAGAGAGAGACAGCAGCTGCAGGAACTGGTCCACCTGCTCCAAGGATTAAGGAGTCCTGGGTCCACACCAGTCCAATTTCAGATTCTTTATTTAAGGTTACATTCGATTTTAACTCTTCTTTTCCTTTTCCTTATCACTTATCTTGTTGATCTGACCTCCTTCCAGTCTTTCTTTTGTTTGAATTTCCCTCCACACTCCTTCATATTTAAGTGAAACACAGACCAATGCAGGGAAAGATTGAATGCAAATTGATCAGTCCCACTGCATAACAAAGTTTGCAGGAACTGAAGTTTTAAGGTGAGGTTCAAGTTTTGCTTTACTTTGTTTTGTTAGTAATCTTTTTTATGAAGCAAGTTTGTAAAAGGGTTTAAATGTTCATGTAAATGGTAAAGCATAAATGAGATAGTGTCAGAAATATTGAACAGGAAGATGTTCAATCTAAACATCAGAAAGGAGAAGAACAGGGATTTAAGTGAGTTTGAGATATGGTGGTCAGGCACCAACTAATAAATGCTAATCTGCTGGGATTTTCACTCATAGCAATCTGTAGGCTTTAGTGAGAATGGTCTGAAAAAGAGAACATATCCAGTGGGCAGTAACAGTGAGTCAAATAAGCACTGATTACAACTGAAGCTGTAGAAAGAAAAGTATTTCTGAACACACAGCATATTGAACGTTGAAGAGGGATTTCAGCATATGTGCTTAGCGGTCACTTCATTAGGTACACCTTATATTAGCAGTGCGTACCTTTTAAAGTGGCCTGTTAGTGTATAGTACGTTACACTTTAATAATAGCATTTAAAAAAACAAAAAAAAACGAATGTACACATTCTTACATATTATAGCAGATTTATCAGAAATGTTTGTGGCAGATTAAATATTGTTACACAAATTGATGAAATAAATCACAAATTAGCATATTTTCTGGATTATAAAACACTATTTTCTTTCATATGTTTTGAACCATGAGGCTTATACAAAGGTGCGCCTATTCTGTGGATTTTTCTTCCACCATTAGGGGCGCTCTAACCAGAATTAGAATCCAAACTACTTAGAACAGTCAATGCAAAGAAGAATACACTACATTTTCTTTAACAGATAGTACATGGATGACAAATTATTAACTATTAATTATTTTTCACATCCTCACCCCTTCATCATGGAGACAGATGTGACGAAGACGTTCTGAGGTTGTTCAACTCTGACACAGAAGAAGACGATTTCATGGGTTTCAGTGAAGATAATTAAAGTGATTTATAATTTACAACACGGGAAACATGAAGATAAAGACAGTAAATGCTGATTATTTTTCTCTTGGTTCTGTTCCGTTTTAATCAGTAAAGTTGCTGCCGTGTTAAAAGGCACTGTTAGGAAAAAATCTGTTCAGGTACAAACATGTAACTACATTTGCAGTTCAAAATGCTTCTGTACATGCAGTAAATATTTGATTTTCAATGTAGATATATGTGGCTTGTATATTCTTTTTTAATTATATATTTTTTTAAAATACAGTGGATGCGGCTTATACACAGGTGCGGCTTATAGCCCAGAAAATACGTATTTTATATCCAAAAGGACTTTACTTAAAAAAATACGAAGATAAATTTTTTAGATTAATTAGATAAAAACTATTATAAATGAGATTCAAGAATATGAAGTGTAATAAAATGCACAAAAACAACCATGGTTCATTTTGTAAAGCTTAAAAATTAATCGACCCAAGTGAAATGTAGATTTAATTATTTTAGTTGTAACAATAAAAACAGGTTTGATGAAGCCTGATGATGTTACGTAACATAAAATCCAGTAAACTGACATGTGCATTTGTCTCCATTTATTATGTATAAGTTTTCAGACTGACAGATGTGTAGCTCTATGTCTCTCACCCTCCCTCTCTCTCTCTCTCTCTCTCTCTCTCTCCCTCTCTCCCTCTCTCTCCTGGCAGAAGTGAGCGAGAGAGGAAAACATTAACGGCAGGAGGAGACACAGCAGGAGGATTCAGAGAGGAAGAGGAGGAGGAGTACGCCGTCTGACGGAGAGAACAGTATTTAGAGAGAGAGAGAGAGAGAGAGCAGGAGGGAGGGAGAGAGAGAGAGAGAGAGAGAAGGAAACCAGACACAAAAAGAGACAAAGAGGAGGAGAGGGCGAGCCAGAGACGATGCTGAGGAGAAAGAGGAGCGTTTCATTCGGAGGGTTTGGATGGTAAGAGCATGTGTGTGTGTCCGTCCTTTGGTAAGACAGTGAGCTGCATGATCTTGTCACTTCTCATACTCTCACACTTTGAGGGCTTTGAGTTCATTTCCAGTCTGATCTGCACTGAAGTGACGTCACACATAGCCATCATGCCAACATCCACCTGCCGTCTTTATTCACTTGCCTACTTCAGCTGCTCTGGGATGTGGAGAAAAAAAAAAGGCTGAGGCTAAGATTTGATAATGGAGTTTTCAAAGGGAACTTCTCTGGTTGGTTTTGTCCGTTTCCACTCGACTGAACAGAAAACTTTCACTGCTGCTGTTAATAAGCAACTCCGATTCAAATATTCTGGTTATTTTTAACATTAGAAATCCTGGTGTCTGACTGTCTAAATGAAAAACTTCCACAGTAAACCATAAGTCAATTCAGGACTTTATTTATCATTTAAAGGTTTAGGTGGTGCATTTAAGGGTTTTCATTCAACATCTAAATCCAAATGAGTGTAAAAAGACACTTGGCTCATTGCTATCCTCATGTGGGGTATTTGAATACTACTGAAACAGATACAATTGCCAATACTAATCATATATTAATTAAATTATGTTAGTTGGTCTTATGTATTTGCCATGGTGTGTTACAGGCACTTGAGCTACATTGTGAGAAGGAAAAAACACTGCTGAGAATAAAGTCACAAATGTACCAGAAAAAGCCCTCAAATATTTTCTGAATTTATGATGTCAATAATTTACTACGGAAATGTAAAGAATACTAAAGCCATGTGAGCAAACAATGCCCCGCAAAGCTCATGAGTATAAAAAAATAATCTGTACTGGTGTGTGATGTTCAGAAAGTTAAACATCAAATACACAAATGATATTTTGTTATCTACAAATCCAAATATCACACTTGCTTTTAGATGAAAGAAAATACGTCATTACTGTACTGTTTTTATGCCAAACCAAGCAGTATTTAAATAATTTTTTTTCACTACACTGAATGCATACTTAAAAGTACTTTGCACTAAATAGAACTGTATTGTTATTACACTAAATTAAATTATACCTAAGTATATTTATGCAAAACCAAACAGTACTTTCAGGTTTTTACACTAAACTCTCCTGTTATATTTTACCCCACACTGTAAAAAAAAATGTTGAGAATACTTCCAATTTACAGGCAACAGTCTGCACTAAGACTTTTATGTTTTGCCAATGATGACCCATATACTAAGCAAACTATAAAAACACTATTGTCCCAATTATAAATTCTTAATTAGGCGAGTGATCCATTATTTTCAGTTCCTCGTTCTGCCAACATAGCTTTCTCTTTTTGCCGAACAGTGGTTTACACATTACAACAAGTATTCACAGAATGTCTAATCTCGCTCCTATTTTGTGCCAATCTCAAATTTCCATGACAACCCGTTCTTGAATTAGAGCCAATAATGTGATTTTGACCTTTCTGCTAAATACGACATTGACCTTTCACAGTATTGACATTTGGTTATATGTATATATGCATCCGTGTGTGTAATATTATGATAATAAATACAGTATTGATTAAGTTATAGAGTGATATATCTATGTTTGACACACACAAACAGTGTTACAGAAGTAAATTTTGCGACATGTCACATTTGACCTCCAGAGATCTCAAAATCTATTGGTCGTAGGTGATAATGCCAAGTATGAAAATTGTAGAAATCTTCATTCTGCATCATTTGGTACCAATCTGAAGGTTCTGTGACCCTCCGTTCTTGAGTTATAACAGATAATGTGATTTTGACCTTTTAGTTAATTCTCACCTTGACCTTTGACCTTTACTCAAATGGATCATTCCATCTGATGCACATTAGTTATATGTATATGTCAATGTCATTCCATGGTGATATCTCAAGTATTTATTGAGTTATAGCGTGAAATTTAACTCCGGACACACATACACACTGATTACAATAATCTCGCCCAACCAATGATGGGCGAGATTAAAAAGGTAATTGAAGTTATCACTTAACTGACACCTCACACCAATGGACAATTTATATTAACCAATTAAACCTATCAGTGCATGTCTTTGGACGGTGGACGGAAACCTGAGAGAACCCACACAGACACAGGGAGAACATGTGAACTCTACACAGAAAGGTCTGCTGCTGGAATCGAGCCTGGGTCCTTCTTACTGTGAGGCATGAGTGCGAACCACTGCACCACCGTGCCCATCAAATTTGGATATTGTGTGTAAATTAAATGAATTAAAAACCCCATCATATTTCAGCTGCTAACTTTGTTTCAATAACCAAAATCAGGTATTTTTATACAGACCACACACCCCATTTTCTATCTATTTGAAGTCTTTTCACATATGTTAATGTCATATACATAGGGTTCCATTTCTTGAAACATGTCACTCTTTTAACTTTTCTTAGGGCAGGCTACAGCACAACAAGTGCATTTCTTAACTGGGGTATCTTGGCATTCTCACCAAGCTGCTTATTGGTCAATTTAAAAAACAATAATGTAGAAAAATTTCTAAAATATTAAAAGAAACAAAGAATGCCGAACCTCTATGGCCAAAGTGAAGAGGTTAAAACTAACACGACATTACAAGCATGCACTCAAGCCTTTTATACATATTGAAATTCTGGATTGAAAATACATGATTGCCTGTGACAATTGTATGTTTTCATCCCAGAATATTCACTATTGTACATTTGCACATCATTGAGGTGCACCCTATACTTTTGATGTGGATTTTTCTGTTCATTCATAGTTATTCACATTTTCTTGTCAATTCAATTGTGAAAAATTCTATTCAAATTCAAATTTTTACAGTGCACACTCATACACTCAATGCATTTTTTTCCCTCATAACACACAATTATTTCAAAGCTCTTCACAGACTATTAATTATTAACAAAACCTCCCATATTTAGCCCATGGCAAAGAGGCAAAACACCCGTTACACAAAAAACAGCTCAGACAGACCCTAAGGGTGGGAACAGGAGAGAGAAAAGAAAAAGAAAAATCAATACCAATATAAACACAGCGCTTTATTATATGTTCACTAAATGAAATAATACTCTACCATGAGTTAATTCACTTGGAAAATTAACTTTGAAATTGACAAATGCCAGTTGGGACAGGTAAAAAAAATATTTGTTTCTCTCCATTGAATGCGATACGTATTTTTTCCAAAGTTAGGTCCCACTTCACCTCAGTATAAGTAGGCAGTAAAACTAGACAGTTCATGAATTAATCACTATACTGTACATGGAACAGCTGCAAAATATGCAGACACAGACGTTCCAACAACCTAAAGTTAAATCTTACTTCTCACTCAGAGCATGAATCCTCTTAGTTGTTACTTTATAGAGTTCAGTACGTCACAGCTAATAAAAGTCTAAGGTCTAAACACACAGCACAGAACTCTATAGAGCCTCTAATAGAATGAACTGTATTATATAATGTTATATCTACTGAAGCATTACCACTACTGTTTCAGTCATACCACTGGATAGAAATACACAGCCAAAAAATGTGCAACAAATTGCACATGGGATATTTCTTTGTGTCACCTTTGGTTTTGATTACAGGAGACATTCACTGAGACATCTATTTGTTACATGCAGGTATTTCTTGGAAAATTTGAATATCCTGAAAAACTGCATGCATTTCTGTAAGGTGAAATGTACATATATGGACAAATAGTATGGAAATCAATGTATTTCAGGCTCTTGTTTGTTTTTATTTTGCTGATTAGAACTTATAGCTTCATAAAATTCACTTTGAAGCAATATTCAAATTTTCAGAGTTTTTGGCTTTGAGGTTTTAATAAACTGTAAATCATAATCAGCAAAATTACAACAAAGAAATACTTGAGATATCCCACTTTGCATATCATAAGTCTATAAAATGTATTGGTTTCACCTTTTATGTTGAATTACCTGAATAAAACTAATTTTACACAATATTTAAATTTACCGAGTAGTACTTGTAATGCTAATATCGATGGCTGAAAGGTAAATTCTCTGATCTGCAGATTTTCTGATTGGTGTTTCTCACCTTGGATAATGATAGCAATCAAAATAACATAATGTAGTCCAAAAGCAGTTTATTATTTATTGGATACCCTTGACAAATGGTATTCTACAAGAAAACAAAATGT
The DNA here is from genome assembly GCA_020466265.1 of Siphamia tubifer. Lineage (NCBI taxonomy): Eukaryota > Metazoa > Chordata > Actinopteri > Kurtiformes > Apogonidae > Siphamia > Siphamia tubifer. The sequence continues at coordinate 13,713,849 of CM035796.1, forward strand.
TTTTCTTAGTTTTCCCTAGTCTAGCTCCACTAAACTCTCCTAGCGACATCACATTTTATGTGTTACAGTAGTAGTCTAGTTACACTCAATGTAACTTTTGGCTAGATTTCCCTGAAACTGGCCGACCAATCAGGGCGAAGTATAGTCAGAGGGCGGGCATAACAAAGTGACTCGGAGAGAAACGATCGGAAATAACTTTAGAAGAAGAACAACGGGTGGTGATTTCCTTTTATCAAAGATGACTGAAGAATATGAGAAAACATTAGCAATCTTTAAATTCTTTTTACAGAAGCGGCAACAGTTGTTAAGCTCCATAATCCACCATTTTCTTTAGTCATTCCTAACTTTCTCCGTGAACTTCCCGCCGTCAAACCACGTCATCCTAAAGATTACGCTGATTGGTTGTCGTACCGCCCTATTGCATACAGAGGATTTGAAAGACAACCTTTAGCCCCGCCTCCATGAAGTGTTACTAGACCTATACATGTAATGAATAGGGATACTGTGGCTAGGCTACGTTTTCCCAAGAAAGTAGGAGGTTTTGCATTTCAGCCATTCATATAGTGTCACAGTAAGGTTTATAATATTTTTCCATCCATAGTTGAATTCATTTTGGATCATTGATGATGTAGAATCAGACCGCTGCATTAAGTCTTCATCACCACTCCAATTAGTCTGGAATTTATGGAGACTAATCCATGTGTGAAAATGATATCTCCTTCTCCCTAAACTATTCTGTCACAAACCTAATGATCCTGATCAGTCCTATATTGTCCAATCTTTTAGACACTAAAGACATAGAAGGACACTTACTGCAGTTAGAGCTAAATAACCGGTTGAAGTTGAAACTTTCGATTTTTTTATTTTTTTTAGCTGCGCAGTGTATATGAAAACTTTGTAAATCTAAGTTCAGTTTCTAAATAAATTAGAGGAAATATTTCTGTATTTTATTAGTTTTAATCTGCTGACCTGTTCTGGTGTCTGCATGATGTTACCTTATAAGGTGGGTGAGTTCAGATCCAGATCCATCCCTTCTAAATCTTGCATGCTCTGTTTTCTACATAATGTACAGTATTTGTAAATGTATGTATGATCCTGGTTGCTCCACATTGGGGACCTTTCCAACAGGGATACAAATAGATGACTTCACAGATGGAAATACATTCACAGAGACTTGGATGATTTGATGGTTAAAGTTAAAATAAATAAATAAATACTTAAATAAATAAATACGTTGACTTGGCATTTTACAATTCAGTTTTGTTGGAAATGTGCATATAGTATTTATAGTTCAATATTGTCATTGTTTTTTTGCACTATATTTATGCATACACTTTTTCTTGCACTTTATTCTGTTGTTGCCTTGATCATTGAATATCACTTGTGAAATAAATTAAGTCTAATCCAGGTTAATCTAATGTAATCAAATTTAATAAACCTAATTTAATAAAAATGGAATCAACCCAATGTAATCTAATGTAATCTAATGTAATCTAATAACATTTTGTCTACTCTAACTCATCTATTCTCACAAACTATTTAAAAAACACAGTTTGGTCACAGTTTCTGAGATTCTACACCTGTCGTTTCTCACATGTATGTAATGTCACAGGTTAATAATTGCACAGAATTCTCTAAGGAATATTCGCCCTCTTGAGATAAGGGTAGAAATGTATTCTCATTTTTTTAAAAGATTTTTTTTTGGATGTTCTTCCTGGTGATGAATCTATTTATGAGAGCAGTAAACGCCGGGTGAATATTTGACACTGGTGCTGTATGTCTGATTGGACAGAATCAGACAAACTCTTCAGAACTGAGTAGATGCGCTGCTGCCTCATCTTTCGTCTCGTCCCACTAAATCTCAGTCAGCCTGTCAGAACTCCCTGTGACCAGAATACACAAGTGTGTGTGTCTGTGTGTGTGTGTGTGTGTGTGTGTGTGTGTGCAAAGTTACACAACCCCTTTTCAATCATTCACTTTGTTTCTCCTCCTCCCTCCTTCCATGGATCCTTCTTTTCTACTTCACACTCATTTCCATTCTGTACTGTGTATTTTCCTTCTATACATCCTTGGTTCCTTTTTACATTTAATTCTATATCTTCTTGTTTCCTTCCATACCTTACATCATTCTTAGAACTCTTGTTTTATCTCCTTTCTATTTGTTTGTTTCTGTGCAT